>JAVQKC010147804.1:0-17636 GCA_036025475.1 Philypnodon macrostomus | reverse complement strand
TACAACTGAACAAGGTTGAAAGTTATTGTGAATACGCCCATTAACGTTTGAACAATGTTGAGAGTTATTGTGAACGCGTTTAATAAAGTTTGACTGACTGACTTGTCTGACTGTTTTGTCTTGTTTTCGCTTAATGCGCCTTATGGTCCGGTGCGCCTTATATATGAAAAAAGTTTGATAATAGACCATTCATTGACTATTATTATTCAAATGTATAGATTAAAGATGGCCAGATCTCCCTACTCTGAAAAAAGGGTAGAATGTGTTAATGAATTCTATCAAATGGAAAGGTTAACATTCTCACATCTTTTATAGTAATACGCCCCTCGTTCTGTTTTTTTATTCATAAAAAAAGAAAATGTTGAGAATGGTAGAATTTGGCAGTAACCATGAGGTAAATAAATAATAATAATAATAATAATAATAATAATAAATATGTGATTTTAATGTAACTGTTTTTTTTTTTACCTTTTGCTGTTCTGTAATTAATGTTTATTAGCTGACTAACCATGCCCTACAGGTGTACTCGTGTATGACCGTTTGTAGTAAGATAAAAAATGATTGCAGACCTCTATTGAAAACAAATAGGCTTAAAGGACAAACGTATACCTTTTGTATCTTGGCCGATCTTATTAGCTTCTTGTTGTGTCTCTGCCGCAGAGAGGGCTTCATTGATCTCCATCAGCTCCATTAGAAGCTCAGAATTGACTCCAGAATCTGTGCCTTCCTCGATATTCAGCCCCTGCAACTCCAGCTGAAACATATGGCAAAATACATCAAACTTAACCTGCTTGGAAAAACAGAGGGCAATTCTCAATGATTACATAGATATACAATGTTTGCTGCTATGAAATAAATGTGAGTGGAGGGATTTTAAACTCACCATATACAGACCTCGGCTCAAAGGCTTAAGCAGCGTCTTGTATGCTTTGTTCACCATAGCAGACTGGCTCTCTGAATACTCCTGCTCTCTCTGTAAAAGATACGGTTAGTTTTCTTTGATTTACATTCAATTTATATCTATTAAAAATGGGTAATTTATTCTCTGGATTATTCTATGTTTGACATCTCTGCAGGCAGCACTGAAAGTATTTTGGGCAGGTCTGAAGACATGCTATTTGATAAACAGCTTTCAGAAAATGCAGTTTGCGCATGTTTATTTTCATCTATTGACATAAATAATACATTCAAACTGATCCCATAATTTCATAAGTGGTTGTAGGCTGCACACATCTTTCTGCCTCTTCATGCTAAGCCCTGAGAGACTTGCTCGCTTATATCGGTTTCTGTACATCCCTCTGGGACAGTTTTGGTGTGATATGGATCTATACAAAATTGTGACTGACAATTAGACATATAGCATGCAGTCCTTTGTAGTGGAGCAGTTTGGGCCCCTTCAAGAAAAGCAGGTATGAACACACAGATCTAGAATAAAGACAGGGAGGAAAGTATCTTAGAAATGGCTGGCAGATCTAAGTACACTTTGCTGTTATCGGGTCTGTCAGCTCTGGTGAAAATCAATAGTCTGAAGCCCACGGGCCCGTCATGTGAAGCTGTTTCTGTTATAACAACTAGTGCAGTAGGTGGCTGCCTTGTACCCTTCTATAAGTAATGAGTTTTCCATATATGATGAAGACCCTGGAGGCAAGAATATGTCTAATTAAGAGAAAATGGCCAGAGGTACTGATAAATAAAACAGCCTCAGTAGAATATTGGATGGGTTGAGGTAACTCTCCTTTCTCATTTTTTGCTGAATATGAGTTTAGCTTTCATATCATGTCATGACAATGTTCTGCAATGGGATTTTCCACCTGAGCGTACAAAATAAATTACCCACCTCCTACTTGTACGCATAATGCTTATTGTTCTGAACTGCCAGGCAATTACTTTTAATTATCCACATGGGGGAGAAGAGAGAACGTAGGATTTTTTTGTCAGCTTTTTATCACTCTACGAAGAAACTAATTTAAACACATTCAATTTAAGGTTCATTTATTGAGTTATTTATTTTGCAAAACAAAGCCAAATTGCTACAAAACATGTAATTGAACTGTGGTCAGTAGCTCAAAAATACTACACATCATGTTTACCCTCCAATGTCATCTCAAGTAAATAATTAAACTGCTATGTTCAGTTTGAATATTTGTAAAGAAAGACTGATCACAGGCGACAGCAGTGACCCTTAATGAACGATTGTGTCTAAACAGAACTTTTAGCAAATGCTTTAGATGTATCCCTTTAGCTGTGCTTCAGACAGCGTGGGATATCTTCTGTGGCTATTAACAAGACATAATTTTTTTCACCCTTTGTCTCATGATGCTCTGAACATGACCTTTGGCCTCCAATTTTGTCCACCCAATTAAAATGAATCATACTGAAAATGCATGTGGCTTGGTGTGGAGAAGAGGTCAGAAAGAATTTAGCATGCTACATTACTGCTAATAGATAGGGCCGACCTGAGTTGACCCAGAGGTCATGGTAAGCAGGTCAGAAGGAATGGCTATTATGTGCCACTGCCTACCACAGACTTCTGGCTGAAGTTGTCTGGATGTAGCAATCGCTGAAGCTGCAAGTACTTCTTCTGTAGCTTGTGTGTGTCCAGTGTGAATGTGCAGTCACTGCAAAAATACATTCGGCAATAGTTTGTGTTTTAGATCATTTGTAAAACGAATGTACATTATGGTCCAAAGGGGTTGCTTACCAGTCCATAATCTTAAAGTAGGAGGTGCTTTCGTTTGGGGGTTGAACGACTTGGCAGGACAAACAGAAAAATGCAGGTTTTGGCTCGAGAGGTTGTTTACAGTTCCAGCAGTTCAGTTTGACTTGAGTTGTAGAAAAGTCTCGAACATTATAATGTAATATGGCGTCAAACTCCTCTATTGCAAACCGTTGTTTGAAGCCTCCGGTGAAGCAGCTCTTGTTCTTCTTGGATAAGCAGTTCGACTTTAGTACTGCACATGTAACCACTCTGGAAACACTAAGTCTGCTCGCCAGAGGCAAGCTCGGCTGCAAAAGAAACCGGTGTGTACTCACAATACGCAAATAATTTATAGACATCATTTTGATGCTTAAAAAAATATATATATGTATGTATAAATATACAGGCACTTTTCACACAAAATGATTGGCGCACCCTTCTGCCTGTGAAAGACAGGGGAAGCACTGCTCTCTTCTTCTACGACTGGTACCACCACAGCGCCATC
This sequence comes from Philypnodon macrostomus, assembly GCA_036025475.1. Classification (NCBI taxonomy): domain Eukaryota; kingdom Metazoa; phylum Chordata; class Actinopteri; order Gobiiformes; family Eleotridae; genus Philypnodon; species Philypnodon macrostomus. The sequence goes on along the minus strand of JAVQKC010147804.1, from coordinate 14,433 downwards.
GGTCGGTTTGGAAGGGGACGTGAACACTAGTGAAATAAACAGCTAGCGGAGATGCTAACAAGAATAAACAATTGTGTAAGCAGTAAAAAAGTGCCACTGGGATCGATACCAGAGAGCCAAGCGTCGTAAGTTGAACTGTTATTTTTATTTTTTGTATTAATACAACTGTAAAACACACTGATTGTTTTTATAGTGACACATTAATTAGGATATAGCAGGTTGCCTATATCCAAAAGACCCCCGGTTAGCTCGTAGCTAGCATAATATATGTACACAAAAACGTTACAAATCTATTTTACTTAGTATTATAACAGCAATATTTATTGGCGTTCGTCTATACCTCGTTAGAGCATCCCTCGCTAGATAACGGAACTTGGAGGAAAACACTATGCGTCCCTTTGCAGATGACAAAAGGTGTTCTGTGCTAACGGCACAAAAAGAGCATGACTGTTCACGTGAACCAGATGTTCACATTAATACGCTTTCGTCACGCGATGTTTTATTGTATTGTATGTCATTTCAAATGCATATGATAACACGTCTGACACCGTTTCTTTCGTCTGTGTTACATATCATTAACAAGAGTAACCGTAACTTTATCACCAAATCTGTTTTCAGGTCCTGAGGTATTCTTGATGGCTTTAGGAGACGTAATGATTCATGACAAGATTTCAATGCACAGAGAGTGGCTGGTGCACCAGGCACGGCATCAGTCACTGGAGTACAGATAACACATCAAAATGTAAGTAGCCAATGACTTTATGAAGTGTTCTCTTCTCAGTTCCAGCAGCATTCATATGTTACTCTGAACTGGCGCCAGTAGTGCTGTTATGAAACCTTCTAGGCCTGTTGTCTCCTTTTATTTACAGTTTCCTTAGAACGGTCTGTAATGACGCCCAGACACAAGCCTTGTTGTGTATGTAGCATTGTGCTTTTGGTTTTGGCAGGGTGCAAAAGGTGATGGTGGAGTATTCCAGAGAGACAGTGCTGGAGACAGCAGCCTGTGTAAGGTAAACAGGATCTTGTCCTGAAGGTCGAGGGAGGTGCTTCTCAAAGCCCCCACAGACAATACTCTGGGTATTATTAACGGAAATGGCTAAGAATAGCGAGCAGGCGAGCGAGGTGGCTCCTCCGGCAGCTCTGTTGTTTGGGTTAAACAAGCCAAAACGGAACATCATCTTTAGAAGAGTCACTTCTTGCTGCTGCAGGGTGTGTCATTGTCACCCAGAGCTGCAGAGGGACATGCACTGATGTAGCAGCTCATAACCAGTGGATCTCTACTTATGGATTATTGTTGCTGTTTAAAGTCATGTACAGTATGTATTGTATAATGCTATTCTACAATATGAAGATTTTTTTAAAAGCTGCATTATATTTCATTTTTTATAGTGTGCAAGTTATTATGTTATAATGTAATTACAGGAATGTTTACTGTTGCTTCTTTTCTGTTCATGTCTTGTGTTTTGTTACTAAAATTGCACTGACTTGTTATTGCGTAAGAGAAATATCAGTCATTATATTCATCATGATTATTTTCTTGTATTTAATTTTTTGCAGATAAACCATGATCCCGATCACTGAGCTGCGGTACTTTGTTGACACACAGCCTGCGTACCGCATCCTGAAGCCATGGTGGGACGTGTTCACAGACTATATCTCCATCGTCATGCTCATGATCTCTGTGTTTGGGGGAACTCTGCAGGTCACCCAGGACAAAATGATTTGTCTGCCCTGCAAATGGGTGGTCAATCAGACTTGCAAGAGAAGCTTTAATACTTCATTTTCTACCACAGTACTTTTGGAGCCCAAGGGGATTCAGTATGATCTGGACCGACACCAGTACAACTATGTGGATGCTGTGTGTTATGAGAACAGATTGCACTGGTTTGCGAAATACTTTCCTTACTTAGTATTACTTCACACTCTCATTTTTCTAGCTTGCAGTAATTTTTGGTTTAAATTCCCAAGGACTAGCTCCAAACTTGAGCACTTTGTATCCATACTGCTCAAATGCTTTGATTCTCCTTGGACTACAAGGGCACTTTCTGAGACTGTGGTTGAAGAGAGTGACCCCAAATCTATGAGAATGAATGGCTCAGTTGACCACAAGGGGTCTGTAATTAGTGAGGATGTGGAAGCAAGTGTTCCTATGCTACAAAGGACTAAGACTCGTTTTGAGCAGGGCATTGTGGACCGAACTGAAACTGGTGTTCTTGACAAGAAGGAGGGGGAACAGGCAAAAGCCTTGTTTGAAAAAGTGAAGAAGTTTCGTATCCATGTGGAGGAAGGAGATATTGTGTACAGACTGTACATCCGTCAGACTATTATCAAGGTCATCAAGTTCATTTTGATAATCTGCTATACAGGGTATTATGTGCGTGACATCAAGTTCAGTGTGGACTGTGTGGTTGACATAGAGAGTCTGACAGGATACAGAATGTACCGTTGTGCTCATCCATTGGCTACACTCTTTAAAATCTTAGCCTGTTTCTACATTAGCTTAGTGGTGGTATATGGTCTGATTTGCATGTATACTCTGTGCTGGATGCTCCGACGGTCACTGAAGAAGTATTCCTTTGAGTCAATCCGTGAAGAGAGCAGCTATAGTGACATACCTGATGTGAAGAATGACTTTGCATTTATGTTGCACATGATCGATCAGTATGATCCCCTCTACTCCAAGCGCTTCGCTGTGTTTCTCTCTGAGGTGAGTGAAAACAAACTCAGACAGCTCAATCTCAACAACGAGTGGACATTGGACAAGCTCAGGCAGAGGATTACCAAGAATTCTCAGGAAAAGCTGGAGTTACACCTTTTCATGCTAAGTGGTATTCCTGACACAGTATTTGACTTGATGGAACTGGAGGTCCTTAAACTAGAGCTTATTCCAGATGTAACTATCCCTCCAATCATCGCACAGCTCATTAACCTGCGGGAGATGTGGCTGTACCACACGCCAGCCAAGATTGAGGCCCCTGCACTTGCCTTTTTGCGAGAGAATCTCAAGTCTCTGCACATAAAGTTTACTGACATCAAAGAAATTCCCTTATGGATCTACAGTTTGAAAAACCTGAGTGAGCTGCACCTAACTGGGAATCTCAGTGCAGACAACAACCGCTACATTGTAATTGATGGGCTCCGCGAGCTCAAGAGGCTCAAAGTTCTTAGACTAAAAAGCAATCTGACTAAGCTACCTCAAGTAGTGACCGATGTAGGCATGCACCTACAGAAGCTGTCCATTAACAATGAAGGCACCAAGCTAATGGTTCTGAACAGCCTGAAGAAGATGGTCAACCTCTCAGAACTGGAGCTCATTCGCTGTGATCTGGAACGCATCCCACATTCTATTTTCAGCTTGCACAACTTGCAAGAAATAGATCTAAAAGACAACAACATGAAGACCATTGAGGAGATCATCAGTTTTCAGCATCTTCACCGGCTAGTCTGTCTCAAGCTCTGGTACAACCAGATAGCCTATATCCCTATCCAGATAGGCACGCTGACCAACCTGGAGAAATTATACCTGAACAGAAACAAGATTGAAAAAATTCCCAGCCAGCTTTTTTATTGTCGCAAGCTGCGCTTTTTGGATCTAAGCCATAACAACTTAACAAATATTCCAACAGACATCGGCTTCCTCCTGAACCTCCAGTACCTGGCAGTAACAGCCAACAGAGTGAGTACATTGTTCTTTCTCTATATGAAAACACATTTTCATTGGTATTCTGCATAAGGCTTTGGGATTATGGTATTGGTAAAATTCTTACAAAATGTTTTTTTCTCTTTCATTTCCTACTAAAGATTGAGAGTCTGCCTAATGAGCTGTTTCAGTGCAAAAAGCTATGCACTTTGAACTTGGGAAACAATTGCCTACACTCTCTGCCTTCTCGGTTTGGAGAGCTGACCGCTCTGACACAGCTAGAACTCAGAGGAAACCGTCTGGAGTGTCTGCCTGTGGAGCTGGGTGAGTGCCGACAGCTGAAGAGAACTGGGCTGGTGGTGGAGGAGGACCTCTTCAACACTTTGCCTACAGAGGCAAAGGAGCAGCTATGGAAAGTAGACAAGGAGCAAGCATGAACAAACCAGTGAGTGGGCAAATACTAGGGACTAACTTACATGTTGGAAGTGATGCCTAGAAATCCTGTTACATTGGTAGTTGTCCTGCCACAATATACGGCCAAGAGCAACAGCAACCAAAGGATCATCAGTCTAGTTTTTATGGCAAAACACAACTTCTCAGGCCTTTCTTGCCAGACTCTATGATGCTTAGTAGCAATTATGTAGCAGTGACTGAGTGAGCAGCAGTATATCATGTTACTGCTCAAGGTGTAAGTAAGCTTAACATTGTGTTATTTCACACAGTAGTCTTCATCATAAGCACACAGTCTGGCAAAAAAAGAAAATGTGTCTTTACCATTAAACATGCACAAAAACATCATTATGAATCACAACACAACTCCCCCAAAGCACTTTTAAATGTTTGTAAATACAATTCATATATTCCATTTTTCAAGGAAATCTCTACCGAGTCTACACTATCCCCAGATTTGGGTTGTACACTGTATTAAATTTCAAAATGTGTGAATTATTGTTGACGCAAGTTCATCTAGTGCAACTCTTTATACCATCACACTTAAAGCAGCATGGCCTGAGACTTGGCACTGAAGAGTACAGTGTGCCTTTACAGTGAACCTCTTCACTAGTCCACATGTGTGAGACAGTGAGAGGTTTGAGTATGTTGAATAACTAATACTACTGACTTTACTGGTGATGCTGCACTGATTTTTGTTTAATTGCAATACATTAAAAAAAAAGTTCATAAAAATGTCAATAGAACTAAAATTAAACTAAATTACTAAACACTAAAATTCTGTTTCAGTTTGGGCTTTAATCACTATCTACAAAATAACATTTATAACACACTAGAAATAACAAGCAACATGGCACTTTACTTGTTTTCTCACAGTCCCTCCATACATACAACATAGTCCTTTCTGTTGCACATTCCACCAAGAACGACGGTGAAGGTTGTCATTCATCCAGGTAGAGGTCATTCTGAAAGTTGAAAAAGGGCATCTGGATAAACCTTTCTAACCAGAACTGAAGAAGTCTGCTGGACTGGCAGATGAAAGCTTTTCAACAATCAAAACCTTGTCCAGATGCCCTTTTTCAACTTTCAGAAATTCCACCAAGAACCGCACATGACCATGTATAATAATGTGTTAAAAAGGAAACGCGTTTGTCTTATTCGTAAAGATGTTTTTTGTCGATTTGTACATACACTACATAACCCCAAATAAGTGGTGATTGCTCTCTTAATAGTAAATCATATAATATAAAGCCCTAAGCTAGGCGGTTGTGCATTGAAAGCTTTTTCCTCATGATTTCCAGAACTTAACTTGTTTTCCTGAGACAACGAAGTAACAGTATAATACAATGAAGTTTTCTTAAAACATACACATACACAGACACTAGTGTTTGATCCAGGGAGATGTCATGAAGATGAAGAAGTTAAATGCACAGTCGCTTAGGGATTCCCTTTTATATATACATTTTTTGTTATTTTCGTGAGCGTTTTTGACATGTCAGCAATGGTCTTCCAAGGCTGTGTATGTTTAGCACTATAACAGAATTTAACAACGTTTATGTTTTCCCTACATTGATTGTGGTATGTGTGCATATAGTATTTCAAATTTAATTCAATGAAGAGGCATGGGGCAGAGCACCTCACCTTTTTAAGGATACTTAAAGGGAACTAAAATAAACATTTGTTGACTCAACAGAACTATACCAAAGACAATCAGCTGCTCCTCTGAATCTGTCAGTTGTGTTGTAAACATCAGACGTAAATGTCATTACAAAATATACTATTAGTGTGTTAGTCATTGCATGCATGTTTTAGTTAGTGTATTTCTCAGGAAACATTTTGCATTTTTTTTTTTTTTATTATCCATAGTGTTTTTATTAATTTCAGCGATTGTGTAAAATTTTATATGTGTCTTTATATTCTTTTTATACAGTTACAGCTAATGATTTTTTTTTTTTTTACTGAACCACTTGAAATAACCTTAATGTGTTTTATCCACTACCATAAACTGAGCTGTACTGTGTGTGTTGTAACATAGTATGTATGGGCAATTTGTCTTTTTACGTAAATAATGGCTTGTTGTGCATATATGTCAGTTTTATAGCCTTCTCTCTCCATTTTTTTTTCTTGGTACATGTTTTAGTTTCCCTTTTTAAGCACATGCATTCCAGTGATTATGTACTTTTGAGTGAACCTAATGTTTGCCAAACATTGCTGAAATGATCAGCCTAATAAAAAAGAAACAGTATTGTGTTAATATGTGTTATCTTCTATTGTGTACCTGTTGAGTTAATTTCGTAATTACAACTTACACTATTGAGGCAGGATAGAAAAGCATTTAATAGGCCCACAAATACAAATATTTTACTTCATAATCTATAGCTAGACACATCCCCTTATGAGTGGAACACTGATTTAATACATCAGCGGAACCTTTCAAGCCGAATAACTTGTCCACCTCGGACTTGTTTTCCAAACGTACCCATTCAGCATCCTCCACATTCAGCAACTTACCATGGTAATTATATGATGAATATAAACCAAATTACAGACTTTTTTTTAAAGCAGGGTGACTAAAAAAATGGGTAATACATGTTTAAAAAAAATCTGATTGCTTTGCGTTTTGATTACACGACTCACTTTTCCTTAGCGATGGCTAGTACTAAGTTGTGAGGCCGCGGATCTCGCTGTGGCTCACCTAAGCATGAATTAAAATAAATCTTTATTATTTTGAATTATACAGGCCGTAACTCTGCACACAGATCTGGGAGAAGTTAAAATAGAACTGTTCTGCGAGCGCGCCCCGAAAGCATGCGAGGTGAGTTGGCTTTTTTTTGCCAGAAACGACCCAGCTGTAAAGTCCAGTGTGATTTTCGTCTGTCGTGGTGTTTTGACTTGTAGTTCACGTTGGTTGTAACCATACAATATCTATATTATTTTGGGGGCAGAACTTTCTAGCGTTGTGTGCGAGTGGGTTTTACACTGGCTGCAGCTTTCACAGAAACATTAAAGGCTTTATGGTTCAAGTTGGAGACCCCACAGGTACGGACGAAACTATTTATGTATTTATTTTATGTATTTATTTTATTTAATTTCCATCTCGTATATTTATCTGTAACTTTTTGCATTATCCAGGCACAGGTAAAGGAGGAACCAGTATATGGGGGCGCAAGTTTGAAGACGAGTTTAGTGAACATTTGAAAGTATGCTTTTTTTATTCTGGCTGCTTTAATGTTGTCTGCTGCTTTACGTAACACCATGACTTATTGTGTTGTTTTTAATATTTTAGCACAATGTCAGGGGAGTGGTCTCCATGGCAAACAATGGTCCAAATACCAACGGCTCTCAATTTTTCTTCACATATGCCAAACAACCTCACCTGGACATGAAGTATACGGTTTTTGGAAAGTATGTATTTGTAATCAGTCATTTTGTAGTTCTAATACTTTAGTTTATGGATACTTTTAAATGTAATTTTCTATACTTGTCACCACCGGCACCTCCCCTATGTGCTGAAATGCCTTGACCAGGGGTGGGCGAACTGCAGCTTTAATCCGGCCCGCCAAGCATTTTCTCATATTTTTTAAAATGATAAAATATTGCCAAATATATCACTCACATTGTTAGAACTGGCAGTAACCAGTTAACTCCACATAGACATATGTTTTCACTGAGGTCCAATCGAAGGCTGTATGTCTCATTTTTGTCAGGCAATAGTTGCAGTTTACAAAGAATACAATATCAGGCGGCCCACTCTGTACATTTTTAAACCCCATGTGGCCCTTGAGTCAAAAAGATTGCCCACCCCTGCTCTAGACCTATCCTTAATGAGTATTTTTATTTTTGTCTCGTAGGATTATTGATGGCTTTGAAACACTGGACGAACTGGAGAAACTGCCTGTGAATGAAAAGACATTCAGACCATTGACTGAGACCCGCATCAAAGATGTGACAATTCACGCCAACCCTTTCGCTGGATAGACTCTATCATCATTAAGAAAACTGCCTTCTCTTTTAAATCAGTGTGTACAGTGTACATAGATTGTCTTTTTGTTTTCTATTAAATGTTATAAAATACCAGTGTCTTTATTGCATATCATGGGTTTACCAGTTAACAATCCTTTAGGTAAGCTTGATTGCCTTAGTATCTTTAAAGGGGTAATTAACAAACAGTGGCAAAAAGAGTCAAGAGGGGGGCACTATTTTAGTTGCCAGCCTTTGATTAAAAACTGTAACAGACTTCTCTTATCATCCTGTCGAAAGGATCAGGTTAAGTTAACCTGATTAAGACTGGGGCATTGTGGACTGGATGCATATCTAAAAATAAAGTGTCAGTGTGGGCAATTAAAAACTCATTTTGACGGTTTGCCCAAATGATTCCATTGAAAGGCAGAATAGTAGACCTGTAACACCTGTCAAACTGTGGATCCTTTTCTAAGACCATATATAAAACAAAGTACCTTATTTGTCACGCTGTATATAAGACGTATGCTATTCTGAAATAAACGAGAGAAACCTAGAGATATGGGCAAGGCCAATCGTCTTAATACTACTTAAAGCAGCTGTGTTTAGTAGATTCATGAAGCAACATAAATATCAGTGGGGGCAGCATTACGCTACACCAGCGTCCAGCCTGCCGGAAATAATTAGAAGAAGAACAAACAGCAGCAGAAGAAGAAGCCTTATCGTTGCAGCCACTGAACTTCATTCTGTGTAAATAATTTGGAGCTGATACGATAATAATACATTTTTAAAAAAGCTCAGCGGATATGGCTACAGGGGATGCATGTAAAGTAAGTTATAAAAGTACGTACACCAAACCAAAAAGTCCTGGAGTTGTCATTACATATGTTTGTGTATCTCCATTAGGTATCTTCTCTGAAAGGAAAAGTGGCTTTGATAACAGGTGCCAGCTCGGGTATCGGAGCAGGTACAAGTGTCTTATTCGCCAAACTAGGAGCGTTATTGGCTCTTAATGGTCGTGACTTGGAAAACCTCAACAAAGTCGCTCAACAGTGCAAAGAATGTGGAACCGCAGAGGTATTTTTTACTGGATAATGTCTCTGAAAAAGTGAGAAGATTTGGAAAAATACGGAAGCCCTAAGAGGACTTACATTGCAACTTATTTTTTATTCGGTTTCTTAAGAGTATTATTTTTAATAAATGTTTTCTCGAAACACCGAGATATTTAAGTCGATAAAAAAGTAAATACATATATAAAACTATATATATTTTCGGGTTTTTTTTGTTTGTTTTCTCCTTAGAACCACTTCATTATCTCGGAATTTCAGGAGCAATTATTAAAAAAAATATAATAATGCAATGTAAGTCCTCTTAGGGCTTCTGCAGTAATGTGTTTTTATAACTGGATATATTTTGTTTATTACCTAATTGACACATTCTTATTGTATCAATACTACAAACATAATTGAAGAAACAGTAAGTCACATCTTTAAATAAAAGTCTATTTATTTTTCATGTAGCCTTTACTTGTACCAGGAGATCTTACTGATGAGGACACAGTGAAGAAGACTGTAGAAAACACCATTGCTCATTTTGGAAGGCTGGATGTCCTGGTTAACAGTGCGGGCATCCTAGTCATGGGCAGCATTGAGACCACTGACCTGGCTCAGTATGACAAGGTCATGAACGTCAATGTCAGGTACGATAAATTAGACATCTAGGTAATAATTCAGATCTAAGACTTCCTCATAACCTACATGTGGTGTTAAATGTGATCGTGACCATGTTTGTATGATTGCTAGATCTGTTTACTACCTCACTCAACTTTGTGTGCCACATCTGATCAAGACCAAAGGCTGTATTGTCAACGTATCAAGTGTTAATGGACAACGATCAGTGGGTGACACACAGCTTTATATTCTTTTAATGGACCTGTAAAATTGACATCTGTCCATGTTTGTGTAGTTTCCTGGTGTATTGGCCTACTGCATGTCCAAGTCTGCCATTGATCAGTTTACATGCTGCACAGCACTTGGTGAGTAGAGATGTTTCCTTTCAGAATACATTTGGTCATTTTTAGTGTTGCAATTCTGTGAATTTTCAAAGTTGGAAACAAGCACATTTCATGCAAATACAATTGATTTGTTCTATACCCTTCCATCCTCCATCTCTTCCATCTCCTCCATCTCTTCCATCTCTTCCATCTCTTCTATCTCCATCTCTTCTATCTCATCCATCTCTTCTATCTCCTCCATCTCTTCTATCTCTTCTTCTATCTCATCCATCTCTTCTATCTCATCCATCTCTTCTATCTCTTCTATCTCATGCACATAGTACTCTACTGTACTGACGATATCCCATTTACGCACTGTGCATTTCTCTAGAACTCTGGAGTGTTGAAGTTTAACAGGGTTTGAAAAAGGAAAAAAATAGAATAGTTTAAGAAATTATAGATTACTCAACTTTGTGATTCTGAATCTATTTAAAATTTGTACAAATGAGTAATTTTATCTAAATTATGTTAATTAAATAATATGCAGCTGTTGCAATGTTAAATGATAAAAAAGAAATCTGTACTTACATGAAATATCAGCAGTAATATAAGTATACAATATTAATTATGATGTATATCATATGTATACATTGTTAATCTGTTCTACTATAACTTCTAATATTTAGGGTCAGAAACAGATAGAGAAAAGACAATTGGGAAAATGTAAATTCAGGGTCACAAAACATTTTGTGGATTCATAAATACAATTAAAGCTGTTATATGTAGATTTCTTAGTTTCAAAAGCATAGCCTACTAAAACATGTTTACAGAATATCATTGGAATCAGTATCATTTTTTTTTTTTTAACAACATTCTACACATATTCTGATAAAAAAATATGGCATGTTTTTGTTTAAAAAAAAAAAAATTCCCCAAAATTCCTTGATTTCCCATCGAACGTTTCCAGAAAAGTTCATGTAATGCAACTCTATTTACTGTACATTTAATTTTTCTTGTGTGTTTTAAGAGCATCTGCAAATTATTATAAGCAAATTAATTTATTTACTCATCTATTTTTAGAACTGGCATCAAAGCAAGTGAGAGTGAACTCGGTTTGGTAGGTGTGAGGTTATATAATTATCACGTTGGCACACAAGCCATACTTAGACTGTTATTTTCCTTTCATCAGCCCCGGTGTTATAGTTACTGAGGTTCATAAGAGAGCAGGACTGGATGAAGAGCAGTATGCTCAGGTAATATCACTTGATCAATGTGTTTAAGTGTTTCTTTTATATATATTATATATTTTCACATCAAAGCACTCTTTAGAACATCAATTCTTTTGTTTATTTTTACATCAGTTTTTAGCAAAGGCTAAGCAAACCCATGCCCTCGGTCGACCTGGTGAGGTGGATGAAGTGGCACAAACCATCGCATTCCTGGCGTCAGATGCGGCTAGTTTTATAACTGGAGTGAACCTACCAATAGATGGAGGCCGCCATGCAATGTGTCCACGATAAGACTGTGATGAAATCATAATACAGCATTTTAAACTGCCTGTGTTTCTGATTTAACCAAACACTGTAGTAGTAAGCAGTAACAAAATTATATTTAATTTATAGACAGAACGTTTTTATAGTATAGTACTTAATAACCATGTATTTACACATAATTTAACAGCAAATACTTACACATAATACAAACTGAAGCTTTGTTATAAGTCAACAACGAAACAACATTTTGAGTGGAATTTATTCAGCTGAATACACCCTCTGCGGTGTCCTGGTCAGGTATTGTAGTACACTGTTAGCGGTGAGATGAGGTAGCATCTTGATACACTATTGTAGTCATTGTAAACACTGTTCTCTCTACCAGAGTACAGACGTTTATTTGTGTGACAATACACAAGGTCCTCCAGCACTAGAGCCTTTTTTGCGTCTTTAAAAGAGTTTACCTGTATTAAGAGAGCCCTTGGTTCCAAGGCATACATGCAGTATAGTTTTGTTGTGCGTCCGACTGGTAATAAAATCTCTTTTGAACACAGGATAGGAAACTCATTCCATTAGAGGAACCCGGAGCTTGATTTTGTACACAGTCGATGCAAAAAAACATTTTCCAGAATAGCTCCAGACTTCCTGTCTTCCTTCAAGGTATTTTACAAGCGTCACCTCTCTAGCACCCCTCAGTTTCTGCAGTCAGAGCATATATAGGGCACTCAAATTGAGCTCCCTTTGTGCTCCTCCACCATGTGAACTGCCTTCATTTGACTATAAGAAGCACACAGGCCCCACCTCCAGTTGAAAGCGTGAGTCAGGCTCTGTTGTTGCGAGGTTGAACACATCAACAATAGGTAGGAGAGTTGGGTCCTGCATTTGGAAGATGAAGTGTGTTTGATGCCACCGTCCATCTTTGATCTGAAATATTACGTTTATTTGTTAGGCACTATAATTTAAAGACTAAACAATGGAATTTAGGGAAGACGTAAGGAAAAGAAATGTGGCACAATAGTTTTCCTAATGACGTGAATCAATGTGTCTCCTACATACTGTGCACATACCCAGCAGTCATCCCTGGGTACAATAGGCTCCAGAAGGTCACCAGCCTGGATCCTTTCCCCGGTCCAAGTTTTGAAACTCACAGTGTGGATTGACATCAGCAGAGAGGGTCCCATGGCCCACACAGGCATGTTGAGGCAGTGAATGATAATGTGCTGCACAGCTTCAGTGCTCAGGAGGTGGAGAAAATTAATCTGGATACGTCCAACACCCATCTCCAACTATAAAATCAATACTGGCAGATTAAACTGGTATACACGGAAAATAATGCCTTTGATTTCACGTATGTGAAAGTGACGAAATACAAGAACACACATGTAAAGATATACCACATGTAAAAATATATATTGTCTGACCTTGAACACTGTGAGGGATTTTATGCAAGTCTGTCCTCCAGCAGTGAAGTTGCATGTGACCTCGATAGAGTCAGCAGAACAGCCAAGGTTAGGGTCAATCCAGTAGGTTCCTAAAATAATGTATATATATATATATATTTATTTTACAGCAAAAATTATATTCACAGAAATAAATTGTTCTTACCATCCTTCAGTCTCTGCTCACAGTTGTAGAGGTCTTTGCAGATTCGTACAGGGTTGTTGTGGTCTCCCATTGGGTGCTTCAGACTCTGGACTAGAGTACTGAGGTGCTGCAGAGTCTTGAATATCTCCAAACTCTGGTCTAACATGGGTCGTTCCATGTTTTGATAGTTCTGACAGTAAATGGGATTTGTATTTATTTATTTTTATTTAGCCTTTATTTAACCAGGTTAGTCCCATTGAGATTAAACATCTCTTTTGCAAGGGAGACCTGGCCAAGAGGGCAGCATCACAGTAGTTACAATAACAGATAATATTCACAACATTAACACTATCTCACATAAAACATTTACACACAGAGAAAATGCCATTGTCTCAACACTGACCTCTGACTTTAGAACTGCATAGGAGTTCATCATCATTTCAAAAGCAGTGCCAAGAGCCTCATTTTTCTACAAAGAAATACTTGGTACAGTTAGTCTAAAATGAGCTATTCTATACATCCCTGTGGTTAAAATACTCACCAATGACATGAGCACACTGGACAACCCCTGAAAGGCAAATAGACCCAGACAGACCACAGAGTCAAAGCTAAATTATATGTTTAGCAATTACGTACAATTTGTAACTTTATTTCCTAACTCACAAGTGTAGCTACAAAGTACAGATGTTTAACAAATGTTTAACGGAAACTACATTTTACACACAAATGAAGAACCTACTGGTGGTCCAGGTGGCCCTTGAGGACCAGGAGATCCCTGAAGAAAATTAGATGTTAGGTTAGTGACTGAGTAGTGAGCAGTTAATCTGTGACATTGACATAACTTACCATTGGACCTTGCAGACCCTGGTTAATATTGAATAAAAACATTATTAATTCATGTTTTATATGTTCAAATCGTACAATAATAATACATGAACAGGTTGCATAAGTGCATCATGTATAATCCTACTTTGTATAAAACCTTTAATAAACAACATTGCTTGCTTTTTTTAAAATCCACACTTGCATATGTTATTCACATAGATAATCTTTTTTAGCACAGCACGCCTTACATAAATGTTGCCGTTTTTAGAGTCAACGCCTGAATTACAACAATAGGGGCGGCAGTGGTGCAGTGGGGTAGGCGCTCGCCCCTCGACCAGAGGGTTGGTGGTTCGAGCCCCCGTTCGAGCGCACACTGTCGTTGTGTCCCTGGGCAAGATACTTAACCCACATTGCCTATGAATGAATGTGGTTGTGTGATTGGTGTTCGGTGGTGGTCGGAGGGGCCGTAGGCGCAAACTGGCAGCCACGCT
>JAVQKC010147782.1:0-12994 GCA_036025475.1 Philypnodon macrostomus | reverse complement strand
CTTGTACGATCTGAAACCCACACGTGATGAGATTATCAACAGGACTGACTGAGGAGGGTCTGAGGTCTATTATAAACTGAGGTTTAGATCTAGATTGTCATTTTACAAACACTGGTGCTTTCGGCTAAAGCACCACTAGAGTGAGCTATAGCCCCACCGTGCCTCACATATACACCCCACAGCTCATCAAACTGGCCTTTTGACAGCTGTTATACGGCCCGAAAGAAGCGAATTTTGCCTCCGTTTGAAGCGAAAAGTTCGCCTCTTGTTTCAAAATGTCACGCGAGGTTGCATCTGGTGTGAACGCCCCAACGTATGTTCATTTGATAAATGAGGGCCACTGTCCCGCTGAGCAGCAACTTAAAAATCCTTTTTTGAAGTGTTGTGAACGCAGCGTGCTGGGACGAATGTCACGTGTGTCCAATAGAAGCAAGGCCCAGCCAGGCACGGAAGAAAACACTTCATGGCAACACTGCTGTAACTTTCACTTTAACATTCACTCATTGCATCAAGCATGGCCGATTATCCCGCCCCCAACTCCACTGTGATTGGTAGGTTCATTCAGCTCCGCACACAACACTGTAAAATGCCATAGATATCAAACTTGCGGGGGCGCACTAACATTAAACTTTTATATTAAGGTGGGGCCCGCAAACTATCGTCCCGTGGGCCGCGTGTCTGAGACCCCTGCCTTAAAGAATAAACATTATAAATGGTGATTTGTGTTGACAATATGGTGAAAAAATGGTTGGTGCAGAGAAATTTCAAGAATAGTCAAAACCCATCTCACATAGATCACGTTCGATGTTGCTGATTCACCAGATGGTTCCTGGGCAAAGTGAAAAGTACCTGTCACGGTAGGAGGTAGTAGGAGCTAAAAAGATCTGTGGCTCTGGTCCCCTTTTCCTCTCATGTGTAAAAGGGAGATACTAGGTACTAAAAGGTTACAAGAAGAAAACTTCCATCCATTTTCTCTACATTTTGATCCATTCTTCAATGCCGCGGGGGAAAACTGTCAGAAGCAGTGGGCAGCTCCCAGGAACGCAACTCCAGATCTTGAGCCAGGATCTGGAGTTTGTGGATGATAAATGTAACATGGGCACTTTTATGTAGTGCACTGACACTGGTAGCAAGGTGGGTAACATGTCTAGCCCAAAGACCTATGAACAGTATGAAATGGGTTGGAGCAAGAATCATTCGTGCAACCTGCTCTACACACCCAAGCAAATTAATGAAAAATATGGTAAAAAATGTATATGTGTCCAACTTTCTGGCCATTCTCCAGGGTGTACCCCGCCAAAGGCCCATAGTTGTTGGAATAGGCCCCAGTCCCTTAACATGAAAAAGTGGAAGATAAATTAACGTGATGGAAGTGTGGATTCAAGCTCACTCTTTATTGAATTAAAAGAAAAAAAGAATTGCTTGGTGACAAATGTGTAAAGTACTGTATGAAGTTACATTAATAGACATTCTTGGTTTTGACATTACTATTTTCTGTGTTGGTCTTAGGTCAAACATTCTACTGCATTCCGCATGAGATTATGTCTCTGTAAAAAAAAATGTAAAGTTATAATTGATTGAAGATTGTGGATATAGAAGTGAATAGACTCTCCCCAACAGTTATGGTGCAAAAGAAGCTGTTAAATAAGATTTTTTTTTGCGACAATAGCACCATACAGCATAGATTTTTACAATACAGTTTTCAAAGCAATGTTGCCTTGTGTCCAGAACAGATGTGAGATTTTTTGAAGGCGGCGCAAAGGTAGATGGGGTAACTGCAAGTGGGTCTAAGTGAATTTCACATATAAATGGAAACATTTTTGTATAACAATAGACATGTGACTATCTGGGGAGATGGAGGTTTGGACCAAATTATTGGGTCAAATTTGATTTTATTCTTACATGTTTCCTAGGCCCTCACAGTCATAAGGTCTAGGACTGAAAATACAACCCTAAGTTTGCTCACTTTACAATGAACAATGAAAAATCACATTTTATTTTTGAGGCAGCAGTGGCTCAGTGGAAGAGAAGTTGTCCAGAGGGCTTGACTTCCACTCAAAACATTGCTTACTGTCATTGTGTCCTTGGGAAAGACTCTTAATCCACCTATTGCCTATGAAGTTATTATGGATGTTTGATTTTTAAGGCAGTCAGTAAATTTGAAAAAAAACCTGAGAGACCCCACGCATGGCGATAAAAAACTAATGGATATAACAGTTTTGATCCTACAGTATGTGGTGTGCCACCACATGGTAAAGGTCAGACAGGAAATCTTGCAAAACCTCTTGAGATCAAACGTGACTTTGGCGTTAAAAGACATGGCAAATGAGAAAGAGGCAGTGACGATAGATTGTTGACTCTTTTTAACAAATAAAAAATGATACAAAAAGAAAAGGCGTTGGTTATTATAAAATGTATTTAAGAAGTGTATTAAATCCATGGTGCGTGCTCGTTTGTCCTCGGGGCACACCCCACACGGGATGCAGATCAGAGCACTCTTAACACACCACACATATCGGGAATAACTGATAAGATTATCTTTAGAGCCATTACGATAATCTTGCAGACATTACCATCACCAGTGTGTGACTGGGGAGTGACTAAATAATGCAATCAATTGTAAAAAGTCTTGGGGTGTCTGGAAAAGTGCTATATTACACATTATTATTACCTCCAAAGGTTTTTTAAAGGGAAAATTTAAGGGAATTTCAGGAATGACTCAAGGAGTGCTCTGTATCTAGGATTTTTTTTAAAGAATGGCATTTGTTTGCAATTTTACTTGAAAAGTACTGCACCAATTTGGATTCAATTTTCAGGGAAGGTCAGAAATTATACATAGACCGGCTGATTGAATGTTAGAAGAGATCTGAGGAAATTAGCTGCCTTGGCGGAGGTCTTCGCTCTCTGAGAGCTTTCTAGTTAATTATATTAAAATTGTACTGTATTGTCATTGCCACTGCATAGAACAGCATCATAATAAACTCCATCTGTTTTATCCACTGTGGGAAGCTTACACATGTTCTGGATCCATTGTTCATCTGAAACACCAATTAGTGCATATGTATATCACCCCAATAGTAGATTCCTTATAACACAGTTAAAAGATGGCAGAGTGCAGAGATCTTAAGGCCATACTGTGAACATTGGCACTGATATAAAGAGATAGAATGAGGGGGGGTGGGGTGGAAAGGTGAAGAAGCTGTAGTTGGGTGGTGGGGGTGCAGCAGATTGTGGAGAGAAGGGTTTTTAATCCCCAAAAGAGCCCTGACAGCAGCTGCTCCGTACAGATGGGGACAGAAGGATGCACACATACATTTACAGACAGTGGGAAAAATCATTCATGTTTTTTTGGAGTTGGAGTCAGGAGAACGGGACTGAGCATAAGGTAAGGGAGGCAGGTTGTCTTCATTGTTTGAGGCCACTGGAGTCGTGTCATCAGCTGATTAATGAACACTACACATTTAAGTCTCTTTTGGAAATATAAGATTCCATTTATATAATGTTGTAAGTAACATATAAATCTAGTTAATTAAAAATCTGCTCCATGCCTCAACTATACGTTATGTGCACCTCATTTTGTATTGACACTAAAATATATATTAAGTGTAGAGGTGGGCGATATGGTAACAATATAATGTCACAGTTTTACTAGGCCAAGATCACAATTTAGATTTTATCTCGACTTTGTATTTTCTTACACAGAAGACTATTGCTATCACTGTCTTCATAACTTCATTATATCGGCGAAACAACAATATTATGGAATCACGTTGGTCCACGTCCGCAGATCCTACGTGTGAACGTGATAACTCAAAAACAAAATGCCAGATCAGTTTCTTTTTGCATACAGGTACATATCATGAAGACGCCGAACTGGATTGATTTTGGTACTTAATTAATTAACTAATGAATGCCCTGAAGCACTTTAATTGAGTAAATAATCCTGCTGAATGTAAATGAAATCGCATGAATTTTGGCACAGTGATCCGAGCAATTGTATATTTAATGTACAATGCAAATAAAGAATGTCTCAATAGTGCCCCCATGTTTACAACCCCTATGGGACTCTGGACACACTGACAGAGAGCAATGAAACTTGGTACAGTGATTCTCCACAGTGTACCCAACATGGAATATTATTATGACCCCGCCCTACAACAAACAGGAAGTCAGCCATTTTGGATCGAAATTAGGAGGTCAGGTATATTTGACAGCCTCTAACGTGCACATACTTTGCCCGATTAGGCTCAAACCTGAAATACCTAATTCCCTAAAAAGTCATTGTGGTACGCAATCCAGGTTGATGAGTCCACTGATATTGACAACAAGGCAATACTACTTGTTTATGTGCAATATCTTTATCAGGAGGATGTGCATGAGGACATGTTATGTGCACTGTTGTTGCCAACCAACTAAAAACCAGATACAATTGCTGCATTCAAAGCCAAACTGGAATTTTTGGGATGGCGAGTGGACAGAGGGTATTCGACATGTTTCAAACATTATCAGGACTTTTGGAGGGCACCTGTGCCAACATTCTCCCAGCTGGTGCGTGATCACCTGTCTTTGCTTTTACAAGAGTTTGATCGCTACTTCCCAACCACAAAAGACCCACGAACTGCGAAGGAATGGATCCGTGACCCGTTTGAGAACAAACCGGGCGAATCGAGCATGTCGGTGCAACAAGAGGATCACCTGCTCGAGATTGCAAATGACGGTGGCCTTAAAAGTACATTTGAGACAACAGCTCTGCCAACGTTCTGAATGAAAATCAACGCAGAATATCCTGACATCGTCTTTGTGAAGCGGGCTTTTCTGCATTGACAGCAACCAAGACAAAATGACGGAGCAGACTGGACATAAGAGACACACTGCCCATCACCCAGAGATGGGACCAGCTGCAGGGCTCCCACTGATTCAGTGTTATGGTGAGTTGTATTTTTCATGCACTTAACATTCGTTTTTATGCCGGTGGTGTTATTTTATTTTTGCTGTATTTATCTGACACACCTTGCCGGTCCTTTGAAATAATACCCATATTAAACTGGTCCGTGGGGCAAAAAAGGTTGGGGACCCCTGCCATAGCAGTTATGTCGGGGACGACAGCGTGGGGCTAGTTTAACTATAAATTCATTGTACATCCAATTCGATGTTCATCATAGTATTTAATACTATTTATTTCCCCTTTTTTATTATAATATAAACACTAGCATTGTTACAGTAAAAATGACAGTGAAGAGCAGAGCATAAATTCATCCACTGTAGCAGGATTCAACGATATAGCAAATTGCCATAACAATCTTTTATCGCCATATCACACACCCTTAATGAAGTGATTATAAAACATATTTTAATATGGCAAAGATAATGTATATTGAGCTATTTTTCTCTCATTCCATGGCAGCCACAACTATGTGTGCCAGTAGGGGTAGTGGTGAGCTACTAAAGTGTTATTTCAATTCCTCTTTTTCTCCTTTTCCCATTAGGGGCGTGGCATCTGGAGCATATCCTATAGTAACAATAGGCCATAGACGGGGTACACCCTGGACAATGGCCGGTTAGTTGCAGGGCTGACACAGAGACAACCATTTACTCTCACATTAGAGACAATTTAGAACTTTGTCAAATCCTGCAAGGTTTGTTGGCTATATGTCCATTAAAGTAAATAATAGTCTCTTGAGAAGGTAACAACTCTCCACTTGGATATGGAATGTAAAGCAGTCAGAAAAGGCACTTGTGAGCACTTTGCACATATGTGAGTCATTCAAAACATGTCTCTGTACTCTCAGATTGTGAGCAGGATGCCATTGTCTTTCTGTCCTGGCTGACTGGAAGTATGCTGCTACAAATGCCATGTGAACTAGTCCTATATTTAATGCTTGATGGTCACAGTGTTTTTATCTGGTGCCTTTTCCCCTCGGCAATGCTGGCGCCGCTGTTTTGTAAGTCTATTATCACTTCTCCATTTAAAGGTGGAGGATTTATTGAAGTGGAGGTGAGGTCAGTATCAAATGGGCTGGGCCACAGACAATAACTATTGTTTCGGTACCAACAGGAAGTGTCTGAGAGCTACTTCCTGCTGCACCTCACAAGGCACTGAGGTTGGTGCCACTACATGGGCCTACAGTATGTGTGTGGGATAGTTCAGTAAAAAGTCAACAAATCTATGTTGTCCTGCTCTGTTTTGGTGGTAGGGTGTCACTTCATACCAAGAAGCTACTGGGTTTGAGTCCTAGGCTTTTCTGTGTGGAGTTTGCATGTTTCTCTCAATGTCAGGGTAGGTTTCTCCATCAACCTCCATCAACAACAAGCACAATAGGCTAATCCTTCAACTAGGTACATCCTCACTGGCTCAAGATCTGGAGAAGGGTCAAGACAGGTTGCCCCTGTGGCATTGAATGATTGGTCAAATGCAGTGGATTTCCCTACAGGAAATAAAGTGTACCTTAACCGTAACAATTACTGTCATATACTATCTAAAAATGTGCTCTATGAATGTGTCCACTGGATAGTTCTCAGTAACTAGACAATATAGGTTGTATGCAGCATATACAGCTTGCTCTTTTATATTCACTAAAAACAAAATAACTTCAACCCTGTTTCCATTTTTATAATAAATTCCTTATACTACTTTACATTTAAACATTAGTAGCTGCTATTAGTGCCATAACAATGTATATCATATGTGCAAGCTAACCAGGTTCAACTCTGGCTAGACTAATGTGGTATCGTGGTATCTTTGACAAAAGCTACATCGAAAAGTTTTCCAATTTACTTCCAGTTGTACAATGATATAAGATTTTTTTTTCTTCATATCTATTGTTTGTAAAATCTTCAAGAAGGTGCACAGCATAATTTCAATTCAATGTATTTACTATACCATATTATTCAGTATGGGTGTACCTAATAACAAAGGATCACTTTACACATACACAGAACCCTCTCTCCTGCTCTAAAGTCCCTAAAAAGACCAGAAATTCTTCACTCTTTATCTAAAAAAAATGCTGCTTGCTCCAAAACAAAATTGCCACTTAACTGCCACAATATCACAGTGTTTGATATGTGCGCTCTGACAATAGGGCCCGCGCTAGCTCCTTTCTCTCCCCTGTGTTGGCCCATGTGAAATTATAGGCACGATCAATTTTGATAATGCAAGGGAGCAGCAGCATCCGGCGGGAAAAATAACCATCGTGATTATTCCTTCTTGTAGAGATTTTCTTTCTTTTCTTTTTTTATATGTTTTGTACTTTTTTTCTTTGCTGAAGGTAATGGTAACAATTTTCTCTTTTTCATCTTACTCATTGGAAAAACGTGGACCCACTTGTTGTTTTCTTTCTGTCGGATGTTGAAAGCCTTTTGACCCGTTAAAGTAGGGTTTTTTTGTTGACAGATTGATGCTTTCACGCCACGACATTATACCCCCCACCCCAGGGCGTTCTTGCCGTGCCACTCCACAAACGCCCCTTGAATTTCCCCCCCCAAATAATCCCCCTGTTGCTCTGTCTGCATGTGGCACTGCCCCCGTTGATCTCCCCAGTCTAAAATATAAGGCTCTATCTTCTTGTGTGTATGTCATTGTAGCTTTTTTTTTTACTAATCGTAGTCTTTATAGAAGAGGAGGATGGAGGATGGAGGATGGAGGAGAGCTGCCCTTTTTGATGTGAGAGGGATGAATGCAGAGGTTTAGAGGCCGTGACAGCTCAGGTATTAGCACTGACATTGCTGTAACATGGCATTATTGCGCTGTGATAAGAGCTGGGACCATAGACAAAGAGATGAATGTGGGAGTTTTTTGTTTGTTTGTTTGTTTGCTAAGGGCAATAATTGTGTGAATTATACATACAGCCATTTGGTGCAATCAGCAGGTATGTTTTTGCTGTTAAATGCGTTTACTTCTCTTTTTCATTGTACGGCCCCTTTAAACACATTGATTAAGGTCTAAATACTTTGTTTATACCAATCCTGGGTCTGGAGTGTTTTATATACACTTACCTAAATTGACCAGTCATTCCTCATTATTTTCGATTCAATACATATAATTACTATAGTCTATGTGAATTTGGGTTAGATTGGACATAATCTTTATACTGGGTGGCACGTGAAGAAAAGATCAAAATTAACTTATACAGTACATAAATATTGTAAAATACTGTTTATTTCTTTGTATTAAAAATGTATGTCAATCATAATCATCAGTATTGACTATGTGTGTGTGTGTGTGTGTGCGTGTGCGTGTGCGTGTGCGTGTGCGTGTGTGTGTGTGTGCCAATTTGCTTCAATGGCATGGTCTCAATGTGTCATAAAGAAGTTTAGCTTACTTTTTTTTTATCCTATCTCCACTAAATACAAATAAAGTAGGGTCTCATATTTGCAATTGTCTGAATTTAGCAAGAAAAGTACATTTGGTAAAGTAAAACGGTTTCGTACAGTATGTCTCCACTGATATCAGGTAGGCTAATGATTTTTTGTGGTTGGCTATGAAAGGGTAACTAACTACACACTTTCTTTCACATTGTAACTATTTTAGTTTGCTAAATATAGCTCTCCTCAGTGAACCTTTTTTTCACCATGAGAAGAAAACATTACAGCTGAAAAAGTGCAATTTATCCATGGCAGTCAGTGGTAGACAGTAGCCCAACATGACGTCAGGTGTTCTGAAGAAAAAAACCCAACCTCAATAACATACATGTCACCACCATGATCAACTCCAGCCAATCAGAACGCAGCTCACATTTCACCACGAGCCGTCTAAACCAATCAGCACGCACCTCTCACTCTCCAGCTCTACTAATGTTGTCTTTCCATACACTCAGTATTGTGGGTCACAGCTGAGGGGAGTTCACGGGGTCCAAAACCTTACCCCTGTCCCCCTTTCTCCCCGCCCCAAACCTCTACACACACATCTACTCACACTGCTCTGTCAATGGGGCCTTTGTGTGGCACTGTTTTTTCACCCCACTTTATTCCTCCATTGGGAATAAACCTCAGCGATCAGTTAATCAAATTGAGAAACCCAGTCTAGCCCGGTAACACACAAGGAAAGCTGGAATATGACATAGTATCAAATGCATAAAGGGAACTGCACACATTGATACACACACTAGCTTTACAATAGGTAATTTGTGCCAAAAGGTTTATCATTTACTTAAAGGTGTAATCCATAAGTTTCATAAAATGTAATAACATAATGTGCATACAGCCTCTCCGACCGCCACAAACACCAACCAACCAAAGGCAATGTGAGAGGGGAAAAATGCTTCCTGATTTAGGAGGGGCTAAGGAGAAGGGAGGGGATAAGGAGGAACCAAGTGTTTCATAGACAGGTACTTAACCATGTGTAAAGAAAGCAAAACACAACTCCAGGTATGGTTTTGATAAACAACACTGCCAGTCTCCATCTAAAGTTACTAGAACTTCTCTCTTTATAGTCTAGCTCTTTCAGTACCCCAGTAACACACAAGTATGGCATAGTATCACACAGAGGAAAATGCATACGCACTGACACACACACACACTAACCTAGTCTTCACAATGGGTCGTTTATGCCCCTCCGCGGCCCACAGTCGGAGTTGGCAGGAAGCTGACGGCTCTGTTGTTTCAGTGACCTGCTGCAGAAGTTATGTGCTCTTAATTTATACACACCAGGAAACTCACCTCACCTCCCTCAGACACACACACACACACGCTACTCTTGGGCCTAGACTTTAGATTGTTTTCATAAAGGGACAAGGTTGATTTATTTAGTATTTTGTGGTGATTTGACAGCGACAATATAAAACAGCATTGTTTAAAGAGACCATTTTGTCTTGATTATGGTGGCCATTTCCAGCACTGGATACATATGAGAAATAAAATAAAAAAGAAGACATTTGCGCATTTGTTTTTTTGTTTATGTTTTTCTTTATTGTAATTCTCAACTTATTTGGTTTGTGAATGTTTTTGATCTTAGGTTTAGTCCAAGTTTAGACATGGTTGTTTTTTGTTTAGACCTGTTTCAGACATAGTTAACTTCAGACTATTTTTGCCCTGCTCTCTACCTTGTTTAGTCTTTGTTTAGACCTGATTTAGTCCTGGTTTAGACCTGGCTAAGTCTTATTAACCCCTCCACTTCTTAGGCCCTGGTTTTTGCAGTAAATAAAACAATGAGGTGTGTTACCCAGAAACCTTGAATTGCTGCAGGCATAGTCTATATTGATTTGGCTTCACTATGGATACACACATAGAAGAAAGGACATATGAGGTTACTAGTCAGTCTAAATGTACTATTGCCTGTTTGAGTGATTGTGTGGTACTTCCCTAGTACTGGGACATCCCACGGGAGCTCGAGCACAGCTGAGAGTAAATGGCAATTATAGTGTTTAAGTGTTTTATCATTGCACACAACAACATGATTATTACACACACACACAACACACGCACACATATTCACGCCTGTCACATCGTCCTCTCCTCAAACCCTGATGGAGCGGTGCACACACTGGCAGATACATGCACATACAACAGCCTCTTTCTGTTTCTATGGCATGGTTATAAATGATGTAAGGCTAAGAGACGATACACTCATTTACAAACCATTTAGAGCTGCACTACCTGATTTTGTGACCTTGACTTTTGACTGTATACCAGATTTTTAGATTGCAAAATCTGTGGCTCAAGTCAAAACCATGATTGTAAAAAAAAAAGAAGGTGAACGTCTCCACCCTAACATGAGCTGGCATTTGACAGGGAGATGTCAGAGCTGTGTGACTGATGAGAATAAATGACTGTGTGTGTATGGGCTGCAACAGAAGCACAGCCCTATACATACAAACTAAAGAGAAATAGTCATAATCCAGTCCATCCACAGACGATAGACAGAGCGTTATTCATTGGCCAACGTAAACATGTTTAGATTATCGTTATATAAATGGTAGCTCAGATGGTTTCTTGTTCAATCCTGATTTCGACTGTGTTTACTTCCTGGTTTGGCCCAATCTAAACTTAGACCTACAGTAGATTAGACCTGTTCGGACTTTATAGTATAGTCGTGGTTTTAGCCATGCTTGACATAGTCTTGATTTCGACCTATAGTTTTACCTCGGTTAGTCCTGGTTTAATTTTGATTTAGCCTTGGCTTAGTTTTTATGGAGGTAGTGTATGTGCATGACCTGGTTTAGCCCTTGTTTAGTACCACTTAAAACCCGGTTTAGATCTAGTTTAAAGTTGGTTTAACCCTGCTCTATATATTACCCAGTTTAACCGTGGTTTTGACCTGGTTTAGACTTACTGTAGTTTTGCCCAGCTTTAGTCCTGGTTCCGACATTTGCCTTGATTAGTCCTGGTTTAATCTTGTTTTAGTCCCGGTTCAGTCCCACCTTTATCTCCTCTAACATCTATATGCTTCTACACATACAACCTTATACAGCTGTGTCTTCCTATGGTTTTTGCAATGCTATATGCATGACCTGCTCTGGCCCTTATATAAAATGTATATGTATATAGCCCAGCTTTTGTCTTGTATTCGAGACCATAGCTTTACGCACACAAACCAATAAAAGCCATTCCTTCAGTCTGTTGTGAAGGTACATACGCGGCGCCTCCCAGCGACAGACAGTTGTTCAGTGGCCAGTTGGCATCAAGTCCTTAGTATGTGTGAGTCAGTCCCACCTGCAGCAAACATCGGTCCAATAGAGAACATTACTCACCATCACTGTCTCCTTTAGATGCACAATCACACACAAATGCACACATACACACACAATATTCACATACACACTGAATAATAATGTGTCCTGCCATCCAAGACAAAATGTGCCCACCTGCACAGAACAAAGAGATGCGGGTAAAGAGTTTAGAATTGAATAAATAGTACTTCTAGGAATATAGTTTTAAATCCAATAAATAAAATATACCATATATGAGTGGGCTATATGGCAATAACAGACTTTATTGTTATATGAAGTTATGATGATCTGCTAATCTGGGAAGATGGTTCCAGTGCATTCCTTTATGGAAAGTTCTTCACTATAATTTTTACTGTAACGATGTAAATGTAAGTGTGTTTTACTGTAACAATGTAAGTAATAGCAGTAATCTTCTGTGTTAGGCAAAATAACAAAAATCATGAGCTTGGCTAAATAAAGTTGTGATATTATATTTTTACCATATTGCCCACCCCACTATAATAATACGATTTTTATAGCATAGACCCTGGGAGTCTATGCCACATTGATGTGGCAGCCATACCCCGCCATACCACACCTACAGGTCGGAGAGACCACATTCATACAACTGTTACCTAAAGGCAAAGTGTAGTATCTTGGTTGGTTTTTTGTTGTAATTATTTTACGTTTGGCTTCTATACCCACCTTTGATAACATGCAAGCATCACCCACAGAGGTTGGCATAGAACACATATACAAATTTGTACAATGTAAAATCTGTGTGAATATATAAATAGGGAAGTTAACATTGTAACATGAAGAGATACGTCAATAGAGATGGGAGACAGAGCTGCTGGCAGAGAGGTTGGCAAAGGCTGTAATGTATTTAATGTTGTGAGTTATTCGTCTAATATAGAAATCTGTTCCACTGATGTATTGAACAAACAAAACAATGTCCTGGTTTCAAATGAATGTAGCTATGGGTTTGACTGTATGTTGTTTAGATTAGGTTTTGGCTAAAAGAGTTTATGTTCACTCAGGTGTAATTACATTAATATAATTGGGGTAAATATATGCACTTTCTTGCTTTTTCACAAAAATAATTGGTAGCAAGTTGTGGCATTGTTGTACACATTGTAAGTTTGCTAACACTTTACTAATTAGTACAAATCCATTCATTGTAATTCTTAATAAAGAAACATGCTCATTTTATGGACTCAACAATGTATAATGCAGGTTTCAGGTTTCAGTTTATTTGTCATATGCACATTCAACACAGGGTCAAAAAATGCAATGAAATGCTTTGGATCGGAAGAACCGTTAGACTCGCTAAGATAGTCATGAAGTACTAA
>JAVQKC010147750.1:0-13306 GCA_036025475.1 Philypnodon macrostomus | reverse complement strand
ACTGAAAGAAGAATGTAATGTTAGGGAATTTTCTAAATTTGGCAAAAACATTCTTCACAAACATCCAGACAAATCAAAAAAGTGATTAAGAGGCCCGTTGGTGACAGTTGTAGCAGACGGGGCAGACGTACGGGGCCGTTTTCGCCGATATACACCTTGCTGTCGGGGACGACAGCACAGGCCTAGTTTGGACTTAAAGCCAATATTGTAGTTACAACAATTGTATTGTCTAGGTTCGAGATGGAGGATCATAAGCACAAACAATAATGTGATGCAAGCATTTTTTGATGTTTTCTGTGCACAGTGTTGGACCCTTGTATAATATAAAGCATCCACCTTATTTCAAAAAGGTAGTATGTTCTCTTTTATTGTGATTTCTTTTTGTTCAGTTCTTTCTTTAGTTCAGAGCTTGCATTTGGGTCAGTCAGTCAAGTCAGTATTTTACTGCGTAGTCTTGTCAGTTTCAATGGCCGTGTGTTTCTTTAAATCCTGATCTTATCTGAATCCAGTGCAAGGTAAGCAGTAGGTCCAGCGGTCCCAGGTCCTGTGTTGAAGCCAGGGATACAGTCCATCCAGTCCAGGCTTGTAGAGGGCGCAGCTGGACGATGTCCACGAGTTGAATGGGTCTCTCAAAAAAAGAATCTGGTCAATTGGACCTTTTTCACCAGGCTTGACTGGAATTTTACCAGCAATGAACATACAAACTTATTTTTTCCACAAAAAAACGTCAAGAGCACAACATGTACGCTAGGCTCCTTGGCTCTCTCAGGCTGTGTAAACAGACATGCCATCTGCTGGCAAATCTAAAATAAAAACACAAGTACTGTGTTACTTTCACTGTATTATAACTTACAAAACAAAATAAAATAATGTCAATAATAATACAGTCACATTTATGGGGGTTACATATACAAAAATACTTCACACATTCACCCCTGCACACACTCATTTCAGGATCCTGGTATACACAGTGCTTGAATATAATTCGATTACTACACTAAAACTGTTTCTCAAAATGCAGCAAGGGAGGCCTTAACCTTAGATTTAAATAAATAATTGTTTTACCTTGACCAATGGGGGCTTGGCTGAGCCCGAGCGACAAGGTGCTTGAGAGTGCGGCCCCTATTAGATCAGTTGATTATAGTCTTTGAGTGTAGGACACAGTTTGATGAGTGCAGGGTCATAAAGACAATTTAATCCCATTAGTAAAACAGTGGTGGGATGCACAGGAGTTAGTCCATTGTTAGGCCTTGGCGTGGACAGTCGGACCAAAAAAAACACGCCAGAAATGGAGAGACAACTGAAGGTCAAATGAAAGGTGGTCAAAAGAAGGGGAATTCTGACCCAAATGGAAGAGAAGGCTGGACACAGACCCTAAACGATCACATATTTGTAGTTACTCTACACGTTAATTACGCATTTTGAATTATTGAAAGGCAATTATATATTTAGCAAATAAAGCACATGCTTCACACAATCCGGAATCCGGTTTGCCCTCAAAGACACCTGGTGGTGCAGCTGGCCTCACCATGCCACACAGGAGACAGTGACGCATCAAAAGCGAGTAAAGATGGATAAAAGACACTTACCAACCTACCAGACTTTACTGGTCACAATTTACATGTTATTTGTGTGTAGTAAGGTTACGGGACAATAATGCTCTAAAAGTTACAGTTTACAGTTAATGTAGTGTTTTTATGTTTTAGTTTTTATGATGTAATATAAATTGTTTCGATACTTTAGCATATTGGATGAAGGTTGAGGTTACACTAGTTAAAATGTCCATGGTAAGCAGTAAAATCCAACTGGACAAAGTGGTTAGTGAGAGTGAATGTATTACTAGTCACAGTTAAAATCTACCTGCATTTGGCTAGTTGGCTAGCCCTGGTCACAACTATAAAAGCTGAAACTGGGTAAAAGAATAACAATTTGAAGTCCTCCTGCTGGACCACACTTTAATATTTGAGTGAACTTTGCCTTTAATTTTGAGAGTGGAATGTCCCTTTAAGATTCTGGATGCAGATACACAGAGCACACTCAAAGGTAGGGGTTAGTTAGATGTAAAATATATGTATATATACATGTCAAAAATAGTTTAAAAAGAACAGATGATTTGGTCCTTGGTGTTAGTTTTTTGAGTGCTTGACTTAATTAAGACTATAAGAGAGAGATTATCTAATACTATAACCATGACCATTGACCTTCGCTGCATGTCTTCACTTCGCTCCCCCGGTCTCTTTATATCCCAATGTTTTTTAATCTATATAAAAAATGAGTGCACTCAGGTTGGATATTTAATTTTTACAAAAATGTATTTTCTTTAAATAGACATAAAGTAGTCTACATAAAGCATAAATAGGCATGGCCAGACTCGGGATTCCAGCTATCAGAAAGATAACTGCATTGATCCATGTCGGGTAAGGGACTGAATCCAGAACTGGAAAATGCTTCTGTAAACCAAAAACCAAGGGCATTAGTCATTATAATTGTTTTCATATTATATAGATGTATGCTTTAAAATATAATTACTTACAGAATTAGGATCCCAGACTAAATAAGTAAGCTGTTCTTGTGCTTGAGTGACGAGGTAGAAAACTAAAATGACCAGTATAATGCCCGGGCTGATAAACCTCCATGTGACCTGCCAGAAGATGGACGGCTTACAGCCGATCATGAACTTGATGTCTTCATTGAACCTATTAAAAAAATATATATATTTAGAAACTATACCATTTGCATAGAAATGGCATCCCATTGTTATTCATACAAACCTGTCTATTCCATAAATGTAAACAACAGATATCAATTCAAATAGTCCAATACACAGAAGGGGAACAGATCCAGCAAAATTGTCAAACAATGTTAACCAATAGAGGCCAGAATGTTGTGCAAAGAGGAGGGTGATGACGAAGGCTATTCCACATGTCACCCCTGAAACAAAAACAATAGATCAATCAGGGACTTTGTCATTTCAGAGACTTTTTATTCATTCATTTGTCAGAATTTACCACTCAATGCTTCTTGTGGCCAGTTTTTAGGAAACACTTTCAGGTCTTGTAGTGGGACGACAACTCCTTCAATGTTGCCAAAAAGTGTTGAGAGACCCAAACAGAGAAGCATGACAAAGAATAGGACGGACCAGATAGGAGAACCAGGCATCTTAATAATGGCTTCTGTGAAAACAATGAAGGCCAGACCTGTCCCTTCCACACCCTACAAAAACATGTGTGAAATGTCTGTTTATGATTAAACTAGAGTCAAGCATTCGCAAATAAACAATACCTCACTCAGAAGTTTCTGCATGTCACAGGGGATGATGTTCAGACCCATAACTGTATCTGGATATGTGCTGTTCAAGTGGTTAAAAGCTTCTTCATAATTGTCTGCAGTGATGTTATTCTCAGGCAGGGAAAATGCATTTAGAAGTGTTTGGATATTGCTAACAAACAATAAAGTGTTAATCATCATAAATGCCATTTTGCCATATTGCATTTGATAGTTTTATATTCATAGAACATGTATTGGCAAAAGCTAAACTGCATCTTCAGCCATGTGTGTCTTACTCACTCACTGATACATTGTTCATAGTTCTCTGTAGCTCTGAAGCCTATGATGGTGTAGGTAACCATCGCTGCGTAGACTGAGGTGAAACCAGTAACAGCAGATAAAATCACAGCATCTTGCTTGCAGTTGTTGCTGTGGGAAGGACAGATATGGAATATTAAAAAGTCAAAGTAGAGCGATCACTTGATGGGTCTCTTACTGGACAGGGTTGTAGCTGGAGAATGAGATGAGTCCACCCCAGGCCAAACTGAAGGCATAAAAGACCTGAGCGCCTGCATCCAGCCATGTGGTTGGGTTCATCAACTCATCAATCTGAAAGAAAATAAGTGTTCTTTTGGTTGCTGTGGGATATTGGATATTGATTTTGCTTTAGTGATCATATAATTTAGCCATATAAATGAAGAGAAATATTGTTGTACTTGCATCTGGCGTGAAAAGGTACTTAATTCCAGTCAGAGAACCTTTTAGGGTCAGTCCTCGAACCAGGAAGATGGCCAAAACAATGTAAGGCAATATGGCTGTGACATACACGGCCTGAAGTCACAAAATGTAGAACTTTAGAAGTAACATGATATACTTTTTTTGTTTTTTCAGACATATCAGTACAATGACCTTTCCAGAAGTGCTTATTCCTCTTATGTAGCAAACTCCAACTAGTGACCAGGCGACTAACAGGCAAACTACTATAGGCCAATGGATACCTCCAGAGTCAGCTATTGAAGCAGAGCTGTTCAGAGTGACTCTGTAAAAGAAGTAATCCACAGTGGAGCTCTCTTGGCATTCTGCTACAAAACCTAGAACAGAAAAAAATTGGATCTGGTAGAATTTTTTAATATGCAAACCCAATCTTAAGAATGGTTAAAACTGTAACATTCAAACAAGGATATTATTTTATATAGTGGGATTGCTATGGTGGTGGATAGTCCCAGGGCTGCTGTGGCTACATAGGTATCTTACCACTACCCGTGTAGTTATCATTAGTAATGTACGATTAATCAGACAGTGGACAAAGTATGTCAGAAGAGTTAAGCGTGAGCTAAATCATTGATTGTGTTTCGTGCTGTACCTGTCTTGTTCTCATTGAGAGGACACTGTGTCCAAGGAAGAGGGCTTTGGAATGAGTTGAAGAAATACCACAAGATCCAGGCCATTAATGTGTTGTAGTAAAGTCCAATCAATAAGGACACCAGCATAGAGGCAATGCCTAGGTACAAGGCATGAGAGGATTAACTGGTCAGATTGCTGAGTTTTTTACACATTCTATCCTGCTCTGCTCACCTATACCAGTCAGATAAGGGTTAATGGCTCGCCATACTCCCACGCTACCTTTCCTCAGACGCTGACCAATGGCAAACTCCATAAAAAGGAGAGGCATTCCTTCTAGCACCAGCAGGAGTAGATAGGGAATCAAAAAGGCACCTAAAAAAGTACGCAGTCACTATATGTAAGGTTATTGAGGCGATGGAGGTGTATGGATGTTTATAGAGCTGACAGATTATAATATGTTTATATAGTTCTTTTATTATTTTATTTAATTTTAATATAATTTTATATTATATATTTTAATATACTATTGTATTTTATTTAAATAAAAACCACACACAACACGAATACAAAACCATAGCTAATTGTATACAGTTGTGTGTTTGATTAAGCAGGGATACTGACTTCACCTGATAAGCTTGTTAATAAATAGCTGCAATCAATAGCTGCCTCTTGAATGTAGTACTGCAAATGTGGTAGATATGGAGATATGGAGATATATCTATTTATAGATATATATGGATTTATATATATCTATATCTATTTATATAGATATATATATGTAGATGAAAGCAATACGTGCTTTTACGCACTGTTTAAAAAATAAATACTGAAGATAAGGTTGCAGGTTATTGGATAGTTTGCAGATCAATGTTAGTACTTTTTCACTTCACTTCTCACTTACCTCCTCCATGGCTCTGGCACAGGTAGGGGAACCGCCACACGTTTCCAATCCCAATGCAGAATCCCACACAGGTTAAAATGTACTGGGCCTTATTGTCCCACTTGGGCCGGTCCTCAGCCTTTTCCTTTTCCATTCTCTCCAGGTCCTCATATGTGTGGATGCGCTGGTCCAGCCCGGGGTTTGGAAGCACCAGTTTCATTGTGACCACACTGAAGCAGAGACCCCACTAACAGAACTGCAGGTAAATCCTGAGTATTCCTCAAAGATGCACACGTCACAGTGGCTGAGAATAAGGTTTATGATCATGCTGAGCAGCCAGCAGACACGCTGCAAAATGATCTTTATACAGCATTGTAAACATTAATCATATACAGTGTAACAAGGGTATGTGATTGTGGCCAGTGCTGTCATATCACAGATTTAATGTTAGCGGCCTACCTGGCTACCACACCGTTTGTCAGCAGAATTATTTGGTCATGTAGAGTGCATGTTACTGTGGGGCACTGATAGCTGCACTGAGAAGTGGAGTGGAAACTGCATTCCACTCTCCAGCTTGTCATCAATCGAATTTTGATTAAAACCTGAAATGAACACACACACGGCGAACAAACTGCAAAACCAGTGTCATTGCAATAGGGTTCAACCAAACACTGCAAAACACCGCAATTGAATTCACTCGGTACCACTTCAACGATCAGGTGTCATACAGTTTTGTTCTAATAAGTACAGTTTATTTAAGGGAAATGACCCGGACCAAACAAAAGACAAACAAACATATAGTTTAAGGAGTTACTCTTACAAGTGCTCTTTGAGATCTCAATAAAACTAACAAAAAGAAACAGACCTAAACTCAACAATAGGACAGCATTGTTAAATGATCACTGTAAAACAAAAATACAAAATTGCAAAAACAGTCCTCACAATTTATAAGTATTATTTCATGTTCTTGCTAAAAGCTACATCTAAAAACATTTTACCTGTGCGTCGTGAACGCCTCACCCACATTCCCTTCATCAGCCCAGGTCATCCGGCTTTAAAACTCTGTGTGGTCCTACCATAGAATCATTTATTAAAATCAATACTTCTAATATAACACATTAAACGACTTACCCAATGCATTGACCACAAAATATGCACAGCGTGGGCCCAGCAACCAACCTGGAAACTGGCACCTCAAAGGCAAACAGCCCACTTCCTATTCATCTACATTACCTGGAGGGGCAGCAGCGACACCCCAAGGTACCCCGCTACACTGGGATTATTGATTTTTTCCTCTATCAGTGTCGAATAGTAGCTAGTCCTAGCCTTACGCAGAGCTTGATTGTATGTTGAGTTTATCAGTCAGAGACTGCCCTGGAACCATTGCTACACTGTCAAGAGTTCATCTCAGTGACTCAAGACTAGGTCCAGTGTGGCTCATTTACATTTTGCCAGGTCTCATCTCTGGTTCATCACAGTCTTTTACATTAAATATACACTAGCCCAGATCACTGTGCCAAAATTCATGAGATTTTTTTTTATATTCATTAGGATTAATGGCTTAATTTAAGTACTCCAAGGCATTAATTTGTTAATTAATCTATTATTATTCATCGAAGAAGTACCAAAACCAATCCAGTTCAGCATCTTTATGATATGTACCTGTGTGCAAAAGTTGAAACTGATCCAGCAATTTGTTTTTGAGTTATTGCATTCACACGTATGATCTGCAGACATTGACTGGCGATATAATGACTGCACAGATCGCTGTGTAGGTAATATGTCAATCAAGGATTTTTTAAATGTATTTTTTCTCTTTACTGAGGCTATCCCTAGTCTTGGTTTAAATGACCTTGACATTGAAGGTTCAAGTATTTACATTGACATTTCAGTCTCAAGAGTCTACCGTTTTATCATCATTAAGACAGCACCTCTCTGTGGTTTTTGCATGTGAAGGTGTATGAATGACATGACATGTTCACAGTGGCACTGCAAATTGGCAAAACATTCTTGGATTGTGTTACTTTTGATAATATACATATGTTAAAAATAGTGCATATATTCTAATAGTTATATTCTTAACTAGTTGCTTTGTGCAGCTTGGATTATGCTAGTTTCTGAAGCAGCATGTTGTCTCCCCCTGTTGGAAAGTTCCTTTCTCTGCACTTTCTCACCTACCTTATGTTACAGCTTTTGTTCAGCAAGCAGAAGCACCTTAATAGTATCAGTGTATATTAAATAAATATA
Organism: Philypnodon macrostomus; assembly: GCA_036025475.1. Taxonomy (NCBI): domain Eukaryota; kingdom Metazoa; phylum Chordata; class Actinopteri; order Gobiiformes; family Eleotridae; genus Philypnodon; species Philypnodon macrostomus. Next base: position 5,568 of record JAVQKC010147750.1, on the reverse strand, counting down.
GTTACACAAATACAAATATTTATTGTTAGGAATATCTAATATTTTATTTGACCAGTCTTGTTCAGTCTTGTTCACGTGTCTTACATCTAGTATAGACCAGCCTACACAAGGCATATATCGGCAATGCTAAACTAGGGACTCCTGCCAAAAGAAAGATGATTGCATTAATCCATCCTGGGTAAGGGACTGAAGTCAGAGCCGGGAACTTCTCCTGTGAACCAAAAATACATGAATAACTAAATTAATGGATACTGTTTCTACAGCTGGTATACTCACAGAATTAGGATCCCAGACTAAATAGCTTGGTTCTTTTTGTACTTGAGTGACAATGTAGAAAACTAAGATGACCAGTATAATGACCGGGCTGATAAACCTCCATGTGACCTGCCAGAAGATGGACGGCTTACTGCCGATCATGAACTTGATGTCTTCATTGAATCTGGAAAAAATGTAATTGTATTGATGTATGAACAGCTAATACCTAACTTAGCTATGAAGTAGTCTTACCTCAAACCTACCTGTCTATGCCATAAATGTAGACAACTGCTATAATTTCACACAACCCAATGCAAAGGAGAGGAACAGATCCAGCAAAGTTATCGAAGAGTGTTACCCAATAAATCCCAGAATGCTGTGCAAATAGCAAGGTAATGATGAATGCAGTGAGAAATGTTGTACCTAGAAAACATCAACTTGTGTTAAATTATCAATTATTGTTGCCTGAAAAATATCTGACATAAAATACCAAACTACTTGTCATTGCTTCTTGGGGCCAACTTTTAGGGAATATATTTAGGTCTCTTAATGGGACAAGCACTCCTTCGAAGGTACCAATAAGGGTTGAGAGACCTAAGCAAAGAAGCATGACAAAGAATAGGATGGACCAGGCTGGAGAAACAGGCATTTTTAAAATAGCTTCTGTAAAGACAATAAAAGCCAGACCGGGCCCCTCCACACCCTGAAAACAGAAATGAGTAGAGGCTCAAAGTTATATACTATACACTGCAAACAACACTCATGCCCAGAATCAGTACCTCACTCAAAAACTTCTGCATGTCACAGTGGAGGATGTCCAGACCTATGACAGTCTCTGGATATGTGCTGTTCAAATGGTTGAAGGCGTCCTCATAGTTGTCTGCAGTGATGTTATTCTCAGGCAGGTCAAATGCATTCAATAATGTCATGATGTTACTAGGAAAAAAATACAGATTCTCATTGATTGTTCGAGCCCTGTTACATCATTGATTTAATACGACTCACTCATTGATACATTGTTCAAATTTCTCTGTAGCTCTGAAGCCTATGATGGTGTAGGTAACCATCGCTGCGTACACTGACGTTGCAGCAGTAACAACTGACAGAATTAGAGCATCACTTTTGCAGTTGTTACTGAGAATAAAACAGAAATATATATATTTGTGAATCTTTCACAAAAGTGCCATTCCTGTTAGTAATAGACTTGGTCACTTACTGAAGTGGATTGTAGCTTGAGAAGGAAATGAGTCCTCCCCATGCCAACCCAAAAGAAAAAAACACCTGAGCTCCCGCATCCATCCAGGTTGTTGGTTTGATCAACTCATCCACCTACAAAAAAACAAAGATTGGATCAGCTAAAAAGAGAATCTAAGTCATCGTCTGCCTGTAGTTGTAGTTTGCAGAATAATATTATGTTTTGTCAATGTTTTTGCAGAACTCACAGTTGGTGTGAAGAGAAACTTGATTCCACTCAGAGCACCTTTAAGGGTCAGCCCTCGAACCAGGAAGATGGCCAGAACAATATAAGGTAGGACAGCTGTGACGTACACTGCCTTAGAATGAAAATATATTAACGTTAATTAGATTTAAAAGCTATATATTTATATTTCTGGTTTACTGTGAAACAAGATGCACACTGGGACAGTTAACTTAAATGACGAGAAGGACAGTAATTCATTGTGAACATGGCCAAACCCCTGGTCAAGTTAAAATAAACAGGAAATACATATTGTGGGACTTAATGGAATTCTATGATGTAAAGAAGGTCATCCGTCATAATTATTATTTTACTTTAGTCCCTCCCCAGGTCAGATTGACCATTTTAAGCATTTTATATGTTTTATTTGTAACACCTTTAAGGTCAATGCTATCAATCGAAAACCTCAAAAATGGCAAATGGTAAAAATTTCAGGTTCATAATATAAACTGAATAATCTGATTTACTATAACAAACCTTTCCTGCGGTACTGATTCCCCTTATGCAGCATATGCAGATGATTGTCCAAGCAGCTAACAGGCAAACTACTATAGGCCAGTGAATGCCTCCAGACTCAGCTATCGAGGTTGAAGTGTTCAAAGTGACTCTGTAAAAGAAGTAATCCACACTGGAGCTCTTTTGGCATTCTGCTACAAAACCTAGAACAGAAATATTGTGATCGTTGAGCATATAATAAAATGTAACTATAGTTTGATTGTACCTACCTGTTTGGTTCTCGTTGAGAGGACAGTGATTCCAAGGAAGGGGGTTTTGAAAAGAGTTAAATAGGTACCACAAGACCCACGCTGTGATGGTATTGTAGTACAGTCCAATCAAAAAAGACACTAGCATAGAGGCAATGCCTAGACAGACAGTATATACATCAGATTTAATCTCACCGTGTTAACCATGTTTGTGTTAAGTCTTTTACTCACCTATACCAGTCAGATAAGGGTTAATGGCTCGCCACACTCCCACACTACCTTTCCTCAGACGCTGACCAATGGCAAACTCCATCAGAAGGAGAGGCGTACCCTCCAGCACCAGTAAGATTAAATACGGAATCAAGAAGGCCCCTGGGAAATGTTTTTATTATATTTACCATCTTACATAAAGAAGCATCCTAATCAGGATGTGTAGGTAAAGGTTAAGGCAGCTGGTTGAAAATAACTATGAAAAAAGAGCTCACTTAAACAGGTAGCATCAATTATATAATATGATTAGATATAATTATAGTTTTTAGATGCTCCTATTCTATAACTCACGAAATCTAAATGGGTGAGTCATTAATGTGGTTCAGCAATCATTTGTCAGAATCAGTCACTATTTAAATACTCATCCTTAACCCAGATCAAATAGCATTAACTAACAGAAATTAAATAATCTACTTTATAGTATTTATGTTTCTATGTTTTATATAATGTCACAAATGTTTACATACTAGTTCTACGACCATTGTGAACTTTGATTCTTTCCTCTAGCATGTACAGTATACTGCTGCTGTGCAATCAACCAGACAACCACACTGACAGAGCCAATATGCTATGTATTCAAGTAACCTCATAACCATACAATTTAAAGAAGTTAGCAACTGGTAGTTTTGATTTATTAACTCTACTCCAACATTCACACAGTCACATTAAGCTTACCTCCTCCATGACTTTGACACAGATAGGGGAACCGCCATACGTTTCCTAGTCCAATGCAGAAGCCCACACAGGTGAGGATATACTGGGCTTTGTTATCCCACTTGGGCCGGTCCTCCTGCAGTCCCTCATTCTCCAGTTTCTCCAGTTCGTCATAGTCAGGTATCCGCTGCTCCAGCCCCGGGTTAGGTAGCACCAGTCTCATGGTTGTCTTACTGTGCACTCTCAGTCACAAAGGCTGTTACCTGTTACAATGCACTGATTAGAAGCGCACCTTTGCCTTTTACGACCTTTTCAATTATTCACGTAAAATAGGAATTGCTCATAGTTTTAAACAGACCTCACTCTTGTCCAGTCAAACTTGAAAGAAAAATAATTATAGATTTTTGTTTATCTTTATTTAGAGTTGGTTAATATACAGTCATTGTCAGTTTTCATTACGTGTACAGTATTGACACATCTACTTTACATAGTTTTCGGTCAAAGAAATCTTAACCAATGAAAATACTAATGTGTTTTTAACACAATAATTCAACAATTACTGAACAATCTGATCCATAAACCAAGAGAAACAAAGGATGTACAGTGATAGAAGAACAAACTAACTCTTTAAAAATGAATCTTTATTCCCTAAGTATATGTTTTGTTGTGTACATTTGATAGAGCAGGGTCTATGATAACATTTTCAGAGCCTAGTAATAGTGTACAGTAGCATCTTAAGACCAAACATTACCAGACATTATAAAACCAAATATACACTGACAGAGTACATACATCAGATATATAAAAACAGCCCATTAGGGTCTCAACAAATATTATAATGAAGAAAAAAGCAGCAATAGATTAACAACATTATCCGTTCATTTTGATAAATACTTAAAAATCCTCTAGAATTTCATTTTCCCATTCATCTCGACTTTAGCTGAGATAGAGTCCACTGAGTCGTTGCTGTGGTCTTTGTGCTTGCAGCATTTCCTCTGAATAAATTTGAACAGTGCAAAAGCCGGGATAGACAAACTGGGAATTCCAGCCAGAATGAATATGATGGCGTAGACAAATGTAGGATATGGTTGTTTTTCTAGAGTTGGAAAGGTCTCCTAAAACCAGAGAAACACACAACAGCAAATTGAGAGTGTTTATGTATACAAAAGTATGTCTACATTTTAAATACAAATGTTAACTCACCGACTCCGGGTCCCAGACAAGATAAGTCAGACTCTTTGAGACTTGTGTCACGAAGTAAAAAATGAGGATGAAGATCATGATGAGAGGACTCACCACTCTCCATGTTGCCTGCCAGAATATGTTGGGCTTGTGGCCGATCATAAACTCAATGTCCTCATTAAATCTGATTAGCCATAGAAAGAGAAGCATAAAAGTTAACTGGCAGCAAATTTATTATTAGCTACAGTGCTGTGAAAATACACATTATTCACTTTTTAATCACACCTTTGGGCAGTGATTAATCACAATTAATATTTAAATTTGCTTTCTTGTGATTCAAGTGGGGCCCCAGATGGAGCTACCACCCCTAGTCCCCTAATGCTTCTATCACTGCCCCTGCCCCAGCCGCACTGGTCGAGACCATGGATTTGATCTGAATTCCCCATGTTGCTGATGGTCTAGGGTCAACATCATAGTTGTTGTTCCAGGACCTTCTTTTCTACAAACCTTGACCCTAACCTAGAACCCTCAACATGGCCCTGACCCTAATCCTAACCAGTTAAAATCCTGCCAGAACCAACAACTTTAATTTTGACTTTGGAACAGCAGCAACACGGCAAAATCAGATTGACCTAGATCCATGGTTGAGTCAAACAGTCACAGTACTTCCTCGTCTCTACACAGGGCTGTTCGGAGAGTGCAGACGCAATTTACTACAAAAACTTTAGGCAAGATGCCTAGACGACTGAATCCTGTTGTTATATAGTAAGAATTCCTATTCTTTTCAATGGACATATACTGAATCAGCTATATCCAGGGCCAAAACAATAGTGCAATTAATCTGTGTCAATTGATCAATAACGCGTCAGTTATTTTGTATTAATTGCATGTGTTAATGCTGACAGCCCTCATTATTATATCGGCGAAAACAGCGTGTCGCCGATATTATGGAATCACGTCGGTGCGCGTCCGCGTCCGCGTCCGCGTCCGCGTCCGCAGATCCTAGCTGTGAACGCGATAACTCAA
>JAVQKC010147742.1:0-18297 GCA_036025475.1 Philypnodon macrostomus | reverse complement strand
AGTGCACTATCCCATTTTCCAATGTTGCTCTGCAGAACAGTAACACGTGCTGGTTTGCTGGTGTAGCTTATGTGGATCTTTAACATTTAAAAAAAGGATATGCAGTAGAAGGTTTTCAGATTCTTTCAGCTGACCTTGTTAAATATTGCATATTGAGGCTAATAGTGAAAGTTAGGTTTGTTTCCTAAAAAAGGTGCCACATTGTAGTGGGTTGTGGTCTACCACTACAACCCCCATGTCTTTTTTTAGGTGCTTCACGCTTGGCTTCTGGCTTGTCTGCGGTCAGATGATGTTTGTGTAAAAGTCATTATTATTGTAACTGGTGCTATAAGTGTCCTATCCTTAGACTCTCCTGAAAGCAGAAAGAGCATATAATTAATCAATTATAAAACTACCTGAAATAGTGATTAAGGCAGAACTAATTGACAGAGATGTTGGTTATCAGGCAAGTATGCCATTGATGGTGATGGTGTTTGGGTGGAGGCCTAAGTGAGGCACTCACAAGAGTACAAACACTGGTTACCAGGAGTCACTGCTAAAGTTACACCTGCTCAATAAATACTTCATATACATTTTTTACTTTGGTTTAGAAGTGTATTTTTGAACAACAGTTCATATCTGTAGAAACATTATCTGAGTAGAACAATTCATTTTTCCCCAGCCTGTCCTGCTCTGTCTAAAAGATGAATTACACTGCACAAACCCTCTGTGTTTGCAGATAAACCACTAGAGAAGAAGATTATGTATTTTCCTGAACTTCAACAGTTCATTCATTGTTTCTGGTTCAAATTAGTATAGATCAGTAGAAATGTATAATGGCATAACATCTCAAATGTTGGTATAATGTTTGTTACAATGGGGGATTACTACTATACTTTACTATACTTTAGCATGTCAAATATTTTTAGGTCTGTAAATTTGTGATTTTGTGAGCTGTACATTCAGAATGTTGGAATAGCTGCATAGCATTAAAATATTGTTCAGCCAATGACATATGGTGAATGCTATTCTTCATATATTTTCCAATGGCAAATTACAAATTGATCTAACAAGATAATGATTTTCGATACATTTGGGATTGCTTGATTGCTTAAAGATGAAAGCTGAAAGCTGTTGTAAGTTATTGGTATCACCTTAACCTGGGACTCGTTCAGAAGTCCCAACAGGGGTCCAGCACACATGTTGGGCTGACATGTAAACACATGAGATACAAGACAAGCTCTCGTCTACTTTGATGCTGTCTCTTTTCCAATTAGGCATGTACAAGTGACGGGTTACCTCCCAGCCCTGCTAAATCTCTGCTCTGGATGTGCTCTGTTGCTCCCATGCCACACAACGTTCAGCCAGACAACAAGCCTCACATGGCTCAGCGTTCAAACTGGGTCACATTGTTTTTGATGCCCTGCTTCTGCACACTACATTACACACTCTCTGCTTAGGCTGTAAGCCCTGTGCTTAGAGGCTGAAGTTGGACAAACAATAGCTTGTAATATTATGTAAAACAAATGCATGCATCTTTTTCATTATATTACTCCTGGTACCCTTCACAGCTATATTGTGTTGCAGGCTGATGGCTCAAAGGTTATTGAATGCAAATAATAATAATAATGCAGTAAAGCTTGTTAACTAAAACTGTATAATGGATATAGACGATGAATGCAGCAAGCACTGTAGTCCTAATGGATAAACTGTTCCCTGTTAAAACTGTATTGGGCAGATATTGTCTTTTTATTCTCAAACAAAAAATAACAATGAAGAACAAATGGTAGTTTTTGTTTAGGTCACTCACTGACAACCTGTTGCAACCATAAAACCTTTTGTTGCCTTCTCTGCAGGGAGCAGACAAAGACTGTAAAGGACCAAACGGCATCAGTGCCTTGGAAGCAGCAGAGAGTGATGACATAAAGGCCCTGCTCAAGTGAGAAGCAGCAGGTGAGAGGAGGCTGGACAGGCAGGTGGACAGGCAGACAGACGCACGGACGGACAGACGAACGCAGTGGTCCAACGACAGAAGACAGACTCACCTTTGGTTTGGATCAACTTCTGTCAAAACACACTGCTTTGTCTATTTCATAGTGATGGTCAGTTATGTCTGTCTGGTCACTTTTTTTAAGTTTATGGGTTACATTTTGTTCTTTCTTAGCCTCTGTTTGTAGCCACAGGGTCTCCCTTAGGGACCAAATTCACAGGGAGAATTCTTGTACCTGGACTCAAAAAAATGATCTGTAAACACAAAAATCAACACATTTCCAAATTGCAGTTGAATTTGAACAATGATAAATGATGTATTTTTCAAGTATTAACAGGGCTTAATATCATGGGCATTTACTGCACTGTGCTTTATAAGGAGAGTGGTAAGTTTAATATGGGGGGCCTCTTCTTTTAAAAAACTAAAATAACCAATTTTCAAAATGGATGTAACAAGGCCCCGGGAAACTTGGACTTCAAAATGTTTTTTGATAAATGTATTGAAGATTTTCAATCACCATGCTGGTTAAGTAAAAAATACACTTATGTAATTGAACTGACCTATCCTATTTTGAAACCGCATACGGAATAATGAAACATGTTCATATTCTTTTGACTGAGATTTCACACCAATTACTTCTAGTAGCAGTTCCTCCTCGTATTTTGTATTTGATGGGTCATAGGATCCCTGGGTAATAGAGGGGCACTTTGTGTAAAACTGGATTGTGGATTCGCTTGTTCTTCCTTTGTTGGAATTGGTATACAGCTCTGCTTATTTTGCTGCATGTCAAACCTGCCTCTGCCTTTATGCTATGAAATAGTTACTGTCATGTTTTGGTTGCTTTCTCATGACTTTTACGATCTAATGGACAAAATAGATGCTCTTGCTGACCTGTTGTGACAAAAAGTCTGTTAAAAACAATAAAAAAAATACCTAAACTAATCTTCTGTTGGCTTTGATTCTTGTTTAATTTCCACAGATTTGAGATCATGTTTTATAGCCCCAGAGATGGTCACTGTATGTTGAACAAATAACAGATTATATTTGCTTACTGGGTGCATCATACATTTGACAAATTATACCTTTAGTAATCCTGTTGCCCTGGGCAGTCTAATCAGTAATTTTCAACTTAAGCCACTGTGTCCATAATGAAAATGGCAGACTCTAATCTTTGTTGTCACACCAATCTTGTGCCTTGAGCGAGCTCCAGTCACAGACACCCTGAGATTCCCTTTAGATTTGTTTGGTTCAAATCATGTTTGTTATAATAGGACAGTCAGTCCCAAGCCACAAATCTACTGCTGCCAAAGGAATCCTTTAATATGAATGCAATCGGGCCACGGTTTAGCTCAGTCGGTAGAGCGTACGGCCCATATTCAGAGCCTTGCCCCGGCGTCACGAGTGCCGATGCAGCTCATGACAGTTTGCCGAATGTCACTCCCCACTGTTTTCCAGTCAGTCTGCGGTCCTATCAAATAAACCGTGGACATCATGAACACTGTCACAACCACATCCAACAATATGGTCTCATACATACAAAATGCCCTTGAACAAACAATAAGAAATACAGGAAACAGAAAAGTACATTTGCCTGCACATGTTTGCAAAAAATACACGTCACAAAACTTTATATATAGTTTATTCCATTTTGTCTCAGTTTTTGTTCTTCTTGACAAAAATTTCAAATGAATGTTAACTTGCAGCTTGTCTACCGCTTGTAGCAGTAAGAGAGTCTATGAGCCATGAAGAAGTGTGAGAAATCAATGGAAGCAGATAAGTGAGCTGTAGCACTGAGCACATCCAGGCGAACAGCAGGCCGGGACAGTGCTGGAAGGATGCGCTGTGTTTGGGTAAATCAGACAGACACCTCCCTTTCTCCCCAGGCCACTCGCCATGTTTTTTTTTTACCAAGAACAAAAGCAAATCAATTATTGCAGTGCGGGCAAACATCAAGATAAAATGACTTGGCCACATTTTGACAAGCTCATCTTGCTGCTACGCCATAGCTCTGCCATCTTGTTTCTGCTCATTTAAATTGACTTTCAAAGCAACTGGACTGGGGTAAAACTGAGATCCGCTCACAAACAACAGTGACATTCCTGGACGATAAAAATCTTTTTTGTTGTTCCTTTTGTCTTCCTATTTTTATGTGCTCTGAAAAAGGCTGACATTTTGACTGATGATAAATGTGAAACAAATCATCAGCAATACATTCTGATTCAGACTGCTTTGCCAGCTCCCTGGGTGAGTTCCTCGTCTTTAATAGCAGCAGTGCAGCAGCACGGATCCTGCTTCACATCATTATGTGTTCATTTTTTATAAATCACATGCATGTGCACATTTTTCTATTACTTATTTAACCCAATAGCTATAAAGTCATGCATCGACTGTCATGAAAAATGAGGTTAAACACTGACAGGTGTCTTTACACTTGACAGGGAGTTGGTATATGTCTCCTTCCCCACAGTGTTATGTGCTGAAATGATCTTTGGGATCAGAGGGGTTTTTACATTACAATGCTGACATTTTTAGATAGAAAAGATAATTAATGACAAAGTCATTCAACACAAAACTGTATTACTTTGTGAAAGCTTGAACTGAACATGTCAGTAGTAATTAGCAGATGTAGTAATTAGCATGTGTGCCCACATGCAGCGTGTAACTGAATGAATACACACGAGCACTGCTCCTCCACAAACATCTCTCACACCATGGGTCCCATCCTGTATCTTTCCACACAGTTGCCACAGAGACTTTCTGCCGAGCCACCCGTGTGATCAACCAGCTCAAAATGATGCTTAATGAAGTAGCAAATCCAAATCATTAGCATAATTAATATGTGATTGCCTTTCGGGTGTCCCTCGCTCCCCTCCACCCGCCACACTATCTATTATTGACTGTTGTTTGGTGCATTAGTAAAGCTTATGGCTGAATTTGAACAGATCTATAACTTATTTCCCTAGTTGTAGTTCATCAGTCATGTGACTTGAAACCAAGCCAACCATGAAATCAAAGGAGACCAAACAAATTGAAAATCACTCACTAGATCTGTATTTTCATCTTAGGCTATTGTGTGAATGCTATTTTGTAAATAGATCTATACTTATCTGACCGCCCAGTGTTTAATATTAACAATATAACAGTTGATATAATCTACTGAATGGTTTATCAGCTAGAAAACAGGGGCTTATGACCCTTATACAGAGTACTGCTCATTTTGTTTTGTTCCATGCCGTATACTATATTTAGTTTTTGGAACACTGACCAGTATTTTCCTTTGAATATAGCCTGTTTTTTTGATGATGAAGATTTTTGCAGATCAGTGAACTCAGATTAATAAAACAAAACATTCCTTGAATGTCAATCCAACATCAACAATGTTAGAAGTAGGAAAATTATCCCAATTTTCTGTTTCATCTGAGAAGGTGGGAATACAATTTGTAGCGTCAGTGCATCTGTGTATTTTTAAGGAATGTTAAAGAGCGCCAAATGTGAAGGTAACTGCATGATCGCACAAGCACATCTTATATATCTAACAACTGATCAGCCATATGTTGTTCACCAGAGCACCATAAAACATGCACATGCTCTTTACCTCAAGTCTTCGGAGTTGTTATAAGCAGATAAAAACATTCTTTACTGGTAAGCTGTGCATCTTATACACTCAATCCCAAAAGTTTTGTTTTACTAAAGAAACTTTACCCAGTGCTCTTATTGTTTACTTACATTTTAGCTGTCAGTCAAATGCATTCTTATCTGCTCTTGTTTTATATATATAAGCATAGTGTGATAAATTGGGAAACTAGAGCATACTGTTTTCTTCAATGCATGAGTAATGTTGAGCTTTATTGCCAGCCCTACACCTTCAACGAAAAGATCCAGAATGGCCTTCCCCTTCTACATCTCTATATCTCTGAGAAGCAGGGGAGCCTTAGATGAGAACAAACTAGTGTGTGTGTACATCATTATCAGTGTCTCCCAAGTCCATCAAGCTGCTAAAGACAGCACAGCTAGACATTTAAAAGCAGGCAATTATGCAGTGATATGCACATATACACATAGGCGTAAATCTCTTAGGGGCTATTTACTTATCAGTCCCTCTTTGTTTGTACTGTGAGCCACTGCGCCATGAGCCTGATCTAAATCCCACTTGAGGTCTCCAAACAAATCTGCTCAACTCAACAGCCATTCATAGAGAAACTGATCTAACAAAGTGCTATTAGAAATAGTTTAATTGGAAATAAAAGCGGATTCATTATTACTGTTATGACAGCTGAGTGAGCAGAACACAGCGTAGCTCTCGGGCATGTCTGTGTATGCCACATAGCACAGGGCACAGGGAACAGGGCATAGGGAATAGGGCATAGGGCACAGGGAACAGGGAACAGGGCACAGGGAACAGGGCACAGAGCAACTCCTTTAATGCAACCTCTAAATCAGTGTTTCTTTATACTACCAGGTGGAGATTGCATAAACAGGTTTTATTTTGGCATTGAAAAGTTCCCACATACTTCTGATGGAAGTATATAGTCACTATACATAAATCAATACATATTTGGTTGAAGGGAATATCAAATTGGCTACACATAGCTAGCAACAAACTGGGTTTTCTTTTAACATTATTTGTTTTAATTGTGAGTAATAAATAAGGTATACTGAAGCTGTCAAGGTGACTCAAAAGCTTTTCTAGACAGTTACATATCATGAAGACACAGAACTGGAGTGAATTTGGTACTTCATAATGCAATGAAGCGTGACTGAATAGCACTCCCATGTTTTGACCCCTATGGGAATCTGGACACACTTACTTTGGCAGAGAGCAATGAAACTTGATGATTCTCCACAGTGTACCCAACATAAAATATTATTATTATTATTATTATTATGGATTGAAATTGGGAAGACCTAAAACACCTAATTACCCCCTGGCCCTGAACGCATCTGATCTGAGTTACCTCTATAGCACCCCCTATAGACTGAAAGAAGAATATAGTTTTAGGGAAATTTACAAAATTTGCAAAAAACCTTCTTTACAAACAATCAGACAAATTTTTAATATAATATCATACAAGTTAAGATGACACTATAGATTACACAGCACCAAACCACCAAAGGTTTTGCTGACAGGAAGGGACTTGAATGCTGCTCACAACTTTGAAATCATGTAAAATGTATCACAGTTAACACACCTGGCACTTTCTGACACCTTAGGGGTACCTGTTCCACTCCTGCAATCAATTTAGAACTACAGGACAAGAACTTTGAGTTGCAGGTTAATACCTCAGGCAATAGACCTGTGAATTGTGCACAGACAGAGGTCCCTGTGTTATACATTTACAACAGTATGTTCTACACAGTGGTGCTGTTTAGTACGGTCTCCCTGGTTTGGCTTTTTCACAAGAGACGTATCTCAATTCTCTGTTCAATCAAAGGGCCCTTGAAACAAAAATGTTCTGGACACTTCAAATTAAGGGGTATTTGGAGTTTTCAATATTACATCACATGTGGCAAATGTCCATAAAATATTCATATTCCCTGTATTAAAGAAACGTCAGGGTTTTATTCATTTTGTAACAACACACAAAATGGCATTGTTTCCCCTTTAAATTCCATGATGCAATTCAGTCATTCAGGATTTTTTAGGTTTTTGTTTGTTTGTTTTTTCATCCAACATTCATTCATTCATTCATTCATGTTCTTGGGTTCAAGGGTGACAGTAAATTTCAAAAGGTCATGATGCTCTTACTTCAGGGACCATTTTACTGCACCGGACCCCTCCCTTGAACAAACTGTGTAGCCTATAGTGCTGTGAACCCTTGGAAATATCTTGGTTTTTCCAGTATTTTCATTTATTTTCTCAAGGCACTGTTTTTTCTGTCTGTGGCAGAGTGATAGAGGTGGTGGTTAACACTTGAGGCTAAGGCTGAGACTATTACAACAAAGATGAGGTTTCATCTTTTGACAGGCCTTGACTAATGCCTCTGTCTACTAAATCACCATTCATTACGATGATCTGTTTTTAACACTTAATCTTACACTTAATCTTACCACTACTTTTCTATTCCATGCGCTGCTCTGTACAGGAATTGTGATGGTTTAAATGGACAGGACTATCAATAGTCTTTGTGATCTGTTGTTAGTTATTGAGCTGGAAGGTTTTTGTCATTCACCAACAGTTTCTTAACCGGGAAAGTTAAGAGCAAGACCAAAGACCAAAAGGACAAGATCGTACAATCGGCTGAAATGAGTTCCCTCTGCAGGGCAGGGCCCTTAGATATAGGGTGGGAAGCTCGGTCACTCTGGAGGAGCTCAGAGTAGAGCTGCTGCTCCTTCACATCGAGAGGAGCCAGCTGAGGTGGCTCAGGCATCTTCTTTGGATGTCCCCTGGACGCTTCCTCGGGAGGTGTTCCGGGCATGTCCCACCAGGAGGAGACCCCGGGAAAGACCTAGGACATGCTGGAGGGATTATATCTCTCAGCGGGCCTGGGAACGTCTTGGAATCCCCTCAGAAGAGCCGGAGGAAGTGTCTGGGGAGTGGGAAGTCTGGGCATCTCTGCTTAGACTGCTGCCTCAAAAAAAATGCTAATAAAACAACAGAAACCATTGGCTCCGTATTTGTCATTCAAATCTGTAACTCATAATAATGAAAAGCAGTTAGTTGACTGTTTGTTTCTTCAACTTTCTGAAACTTTAGAGACTGTTGTTTAATAAATATGATCAATGTACCACAACTGCTATTAGATTTGTGCAATAAATAAAGAGGTAAGAAGCAAGGTTCTGGTGTCAGATCACAAAGATTCATCGATACAAAGACCCCAGAGACTTCCACTCACAGCTGTCAGACAGATCGTGGCCAATTACAGGCTGTTTTCAAATTATCTTTGAGTCCTAAACACCCCCCATGCTATGTCAGAGTCGGTGCTATAGCTGCTGTAGCTAATGGCCACTGGCAGCAAGGGCAAATTTTAACCTATCTCTCAGGGGGATTGGTTACTGGGTTGAAATGCTTGTTTCTTTCATTCACTCACAGATGTAAACACGTCACTTGCTGAAGCTGGGCTAAAATGACATTGTGAAGTATATGGCAAAACATGTAGGAACAAAATTAAACACTAAAGCTTAACACAAACCAATCCCACATGTAAATAAGCTAAACTAAAATGATTGTATCAAGGTTACTAACTCATATTTACTGAGTTGATCGCCATGAAGTCTAACCTAGGCATATTGTTGATGTAACGTGTGTGATGGCAATTGTATGATTTCCCCTGTGATCTTGGGAAGTAACACATTGTAATAACTATATATGATCAACCTGTTTGCTCGTAGTTTTTTACATGACACTATCCACAATGGTAAGTGTTTTTGCAGGCTCATTACAACTCATGTCATTCAATCAATCAATCAATCAATGTATTTATATAGCACCTTACCAGCAGCCAAACAGTGCACAAGGCGCTTCACACAATGCAACAACACAGTCAAAAACAGAAACATCAAAAATACAGAACAGAACAAAAGCCAGTTTGAACAGGTGAGCTTTAGCTGTGATTTAAAGACTGATAGTTCAGTTAGATCAAGTTGAAGAGTGTTCCAGAGCCTGGGAGCAAACACAGAAAGAGCCATCACCCCACTTCTTATATGTGCACCATGGGGACCACTAGAGACACCTGCTCGGAGGAGCGCAGTGCCCTGACAGGCTGGTAAACAGTTAGCAGGTCAGATAGGTAGGGAGGAGAAAGACCGTTGATGACCTTGAACACAGACAGGAGCACCTTAAAATTCACCCTTAAACGAACTTGCAGCCAGTGTAGAGAGACCAGAATGGGGGTTGTATGAGCATGTTTTGGGGCTTTGGAGAGGAAGAGAGCAGCAGCATTTTGAACCAGCTGAAGCCTGCAGAGAGTCATTCAGCCGCACCATCACCTCTACAACCTCTATTTCCACAGATCAAATTGCAACAAATTCTCTACAGTATAACCAAGATAAATATAGTGCTGAGCAGATAATGTCAATCTCTGGGAATTAATTTGATTCTTCTCCAGAAGCCAAACCTTCCTGTGAAATCACAACTCTTAGATTTGCTCAAAGTCATGTGCATTAAATGCAGTGCAATAACAGAGTGAAAGGGTGAAAGGAAGTACCACAGCTAAAGGAGAAGACACCCAATACATGGCCCCTCCTCAGACAGATGTGGGCAAATGTCTGACTTTAACTGAAGCATTTTTGTCTCTGATCATTTTGAAGGGAAAAGGCTATACTGATTTGTGAAATTGTTTTATATTTATATTAAGTAATTAATTAATAGAGCACACATTATTTCTATATATATTTGACAATAATTACTCTATAGATGAAAATTAATAGCTGTTTCATTTGACTGGATAAAAGAGCATCATGTCTTTATACAGTATGTAGCCTACCACTCACAGCAGGTGTTTCCAGTTAAGTAACTGTAACTGTTGAGCTGCATTAAGGACAGAGGTGGTAGAGTAGCCAATACTTTTACTCAAGTAAGTGTACCGTTACTACAAAATAATTTTACTAAAATAAATGAAAAAAGTACTCATTCACACAATTACTCAAGTAAGAGTAGAAAAGTACTGGTGAAAAAACTACTCAAGTCCTGAGTAACTGTTTGAGCGTAATGTCAGATTATTTGTTTAATTTTGTTGTAATCTAGCAAAAAAAATCAAAAGATAATAAACAGATTTTGATATTTTCTAAAAAACAAACTAAAATCAAATACAATTTTCAAAAATGAAGGCACAAAATCTTTCCACATCATTTTTCACATAAAGATCTTACATGACACACTGAGGTGGGTAAAAGTACTCTTACTCTTTCTAGATTTACAAGATTTCACTCAAGTAAGAGTACAGTTACTTCAAAATACTATTACTCAAGTGAAAGTAAAAAGTATTGTGCAGTAAAGATACTCTATGGAGTACAATTTTTTTTAAGTTACTCAAGTAAATGTAACTGAGTAAATGTAACTACCCACCTTACATTTACTACAAATTCATGCATTTGGTTTCTCCCCTAGCAGCCCAATGCCATTTCTCTCCCAGCGACAGTGAGGTTAAGAAGCTAATGGATGAAAATATGTTAGGTGTCACTTCGGATTCTCGCACATTCACTTTGATATGAAAGTAACGTGTGCACACAGGCCCTGGTCAAGGAGATGTGAAAGCGGCATAATCTGCGCATCCTCTTAGCCTACTTAACTAGCCGGGAAAAGTCCTTAGTTCAATAATGCAGCACTGCTACACCCTGACAGAGCTAATAGGCTAGCGGCGAGTTTGAAAAAGCTTTGAAATAATCATGTGAAATAATCATGTGTTCAGTCTCTCTCACATAAAGCCAATATTAATGCAGCTCAAGGGCTACTCAAAGATGGTTCCTCGTTTTATACAGTCCACTCTGTGGCCTATTTTGTAATATATATATAAATATAAAAAAGGCTTTATTTTGGTCTTCATCTGTCTTATATATTATGTCAATATCTAGACTAGGCGGGAGGCATTTTTAGATTAATATGAAGATTCTGGGGCACTGAAAAGCATTGCGATGTCGTAGTAACATAAAAAAAAACATTGAGCATCTATAGAAAGTAATGGTCAATGGTGTTCTGATGACATGGCACAGTATGGTATAAAAGAGCACTCTTGACCATGAAAACTGAAGCCAAACATAATTGAAATCTGGCAGAAAGTACATCTATCAAAGCTCTTGTACAAGGTTTGACAGATTCACAACTGTACTATCTCATATCACATTGAATCAATACAATTTTCTGCATCTCAATTTGAAGTTACATATTGATAAAAAAAAATTCATAATAAAAATAACATTAAAAATAAATTACAAAAGTATTGCACTATACTTTTTACTTCTACTTAGTATATTTTGAAGTAACAATGAGTACATGTACACCCCTGCGTTAGGGAAACATCAACTAGAGTCAGATCTAATATACAATCTCTTTTCCTATAATGAACTGTCACTGGAGACACTAAACCGGTGCAGGTGCATTGTGGGAATATGAATACACATCATGAGATAGAAAGAACGCACACAAGAAAGCGGCATTTCTCATGTTCCCTTTTTTCTCTCTACATTGGGATTTCTGTTTCTGCTAGCCAGATATAAAACACTGGAACTTTTTCTGGGCCAGTTTCAGTCTTGTTGATCTCTAGTGGGCTCTGTTGTTGAGTGAGGAGATCTGAAGTAGTATTGTACACTGTATACTTGCATGTTGACATAATGATTTGCAGTAGCCTGAAGCCTATATGTTCAGTAAACTAAATAGAGACTTAATGTTAAATCCAATGGACTGTAATCTCCTACAGGCCACTTTATTAGGTACACCTGTTTAAAAAGTGTCAAAAAAGTCTAATAGTCAGTCACAAATAGCAGCAACGACATATGACATCTTGGGATTTTCGCTGAAAACTATGTGGCTCATGTGGTAGAGCTGTTGCCCAATAACTGGGAGGTTGGTGGTTCAAACCCTACTCCAGCCAGCTCATACTGTTGTTGTGTCCTTAGGCAAGACACTTAATCCGCGAATGCTTAAGAGATTGAAGGGCTGTATGAATGAGGCCATTAAGAGTTTACGGAGAATGGAAAGAAAATAGGAGAAAACAGCTGATTTGCGGGTACAAAATGCCCGAGGTCAAAGTCTGGTTTGAGATAATCGAAGTACCTTATTTAACCAATACAACCTATGGATCTGTTTAGGACCATCTCTGAATCAACCTTGAAGCAGGTGGTCTATAGCAGCGAAGGGGGGAGGGGGCCACTTTATTAGGTACACTGTGTTTGTCATGTGTGGCCAGTGAGAGTGTTCCTTCTGAAGCACAGACATTCTGCTAGGGCTATTCTAAATCCTCCCCAAAAACACCACTGAGGACTTGATTCATTTGAGTAACAGGTAGACTATAGAGACTGCATCTGTACCAGACTTCAATTGTACACAGTCAGGAACACACATTCTATTCAAGTCAGCACTTCCTGTTCAGTTTCTGTTGCTCTGTTTGCTATATTTTCAAGATGTAGATTTGAGGCAGTCTCCCAGGACAGTGTGTGTAGCCTTATAGCGCCCCCACCTGGACATATACATAACTTCAGACTATTAATACCCCTGACTGAGACTGAGATGTTGCCCAAAGCATTGTAGTTTAAACATCCTGTGGAATATTGACTGCTTTTAAGTGGTTCTTTGGTGTAGTGTAGTTTACCGTTTAGA
Organism: Philypnodon macrostomus; assembly: GCA_036025475.1. Taxonomy (NCBI): domain Eukaryota; kingdom Metazoa; phylum Chordata; class Actinopteri; order Gobiiformes; family Eleotridae; genus Philypnodon; species Philypnodon macrostomus. Next base: position 5,077 of record JAVQKC010147742.1, on the reverse strand, counting down.
CTTTAGAAGGCAAATTACTATTTCCACTACTTACTTAAAGAAGCATACTAATCCTGGTTCTGACATGGTTCAGTCTGGGATTAATTCTTAGATTTGGTATGGCCCTATTATGGCCCTACTGTCTTTTAGCTCAGGTACATTTAACATGAGCAAAACGTATCGTATCGTAAGTGTGTGTGTTTTTTTTAATAGCATCAAACAATGTGCAGACAATTTCATTTGTATTTTTAAAAGATATCCTGTTTGACAAATGTAAACTTCTTTGTAAAGTCCTTTTTTTGGTATTTCCAAAAATCTAAATTGATGAAACAGATCAATAGATCACAATATATTTTTACAGTATCTCAAGTATTGCTATATCTTATTGTGACACCGCTCTATTGTAATCCTGGTTTTGGGATGGTTTAGTCTGAGTTTTAATCCTTATTGAGACCTGGTTTAGTCCACACTGTAGTCCCAAAACATGCACATTAGGTAAATCCTCCAGCTAGGTACATCCTGACCAAGATCCTGGCTCAAGATCTAGAGATGGGTCCCCGGGCGGCACTGTGGGATGGGTCAAATGCAGAGGACAAATACTGGGACAATAAAGTGTAACCTAACCTAGTCTTGGTTTAGTCTGGTATTTTTAAGACATTGGTTAGACCTGTTGTAGTCTTTCCTTTGGCCAACTTTGCTAAAAGAAATCATTGTTAGGTGCACTGTCAGCGGATGACACCAGAGCACAATTTGGTCTCACATGGTGTGTATTTTCTGAAGGAAGAGATCTAACCAATTATTGTGTTTTTTGAACAAACATAGACACAATGCAGTGCACAGAGGCACAGCTGTTAGTGCAGTGGGGATGGTGAATGAAAGGCTTGTATCTTTGGGGACAGGGAGAAAGTGGGGCAAGGGGAGGCATGGGGTGTACTCAGGCCCGTTCAGGATGTTCTTTTGGACAGCAGCACAGATGTTTGGATCAAAGACACACAACAGAGGCACAATGTGGACTTGGCCTGACTTCTGTTGGGGTTTGTCTTCACCAGAGACACACAAAGGACCAGGGAGTATGTCTGCAGAAGTACAAAGACTTAGAAGTCAATATGGGAATAAGTGAACAATGTACAGTTTTACATCAATAAACTTAAAGCTGCACTAACGGATTTTTCTTCTGCTTGTATTTAGGTAAAAAAATATATATATATAATTTTTTTTTAACTGCTTGGTGTCAATGTAATAATTAATAAGAAAAGCTTTACTCTCCCCAGTCCCTGTACAGCTTGGGTCAGGTAGTCGGGGGTGAATGAAGCTTCCTTTAATTCCCCTGTGAGTGAAAATTGCAAACAAAATGTATTTTTTCAAATTATTAAGGGAATAAAAAAAATATGTTACGTTTAGATTATTTATTGATTGATTGGTACATGGTTCTGATCATCCTGGCTCGGAATATAGAGCTGGTTCCCGAAGCTCTGCACCGGCACTGACAGGTCATTCAACAGCATTGAGTGATGGGTCAAATGCAGAGAACAAATTTCCCAGTGGGGACAATAAAGTATACCTTACCCATTTCACCCTGTCAGATGGCATTTCATTTTACATTGCTTTAAAATGACAGTTTGACAAATGTACAATTGAATATAAAACAATTGGTGGTAGAATAACAGATTGTCTTTCTCTCCAATCATCACCATATTTACAAATCCTATAACGCATATCAAACATTAACCACTTTATTAGAACTTTTTTACCAGTCCCAACATTTCAAAATGTTCAAAGTTTTCTTTAGTTCTTAATCTCTTTTCACAAGGACCCATTTGGAGCAAAGCAAACCCAGTTATCTCACCCCTTTGTAATTATAAACACATGAAAATCCACTTGTCTGATGGATTTGTTGTCTTCTGATCTTTCTCAACAGCGTTAGTGGTTCTTCACTGTGACATCACTATCTTGCTTCTTCATATCCTCTTCGCTCAAATATAGAAGAAAGGCTAATGCACCCAATTAAATGACGGGTTATAGTTGACTTTATACCGGGCTGCTCCAATCACTTAGGTGCCCCGGTTAATTTGGTGAACAAAGTCATGTCAGGAGCAGGGTGGCCACAGAGAAAAAGCCAAGTGAGGAAGAGGAGGAGGAGTGGATGGATGAGAGGAAGCACGATAAGGACTTAGGGAGAGATTGCGGCCAGCCTCCTGACAGCTCTGAGCTTGCATAGCGAATGAGGACGCTGACTGAACAAAAGCATTTGCTGAATTGGTAATGGGAAGCATCAGAGTGCATGAAGTTAGTTGAAACAGAAGGCAAAAAAATAGATCTCCACTAGGTCCTGTGTATAATGTGTTGCACTCAAAAAAATCAAGTCAGATTTTCAAAAACATTCAGGACACTTCACCTCAACAAAGCCCAGTCAAATTAATAACAGTCCTTGGCACTTCAAATAAGGTCATACTTCCGCCAAGGCAGCTGTTTTGTACAAATCCTGGATCCAGACCATGATTCACTGAAAAATGTAATCAGTCGCTCCTTGTGTTTTTCTAACCTTCCCTGAAAATTCCATTCAAATCCGTTCAATAATACTTAGTAAAGTAGCAATGCCATTATTTGAAAATAATCCTGGATCCAGACGGTGATCCCAGTGATCACTCCCAAAATCGGATCAGTTCCTTCCCTGAAAATTGCACCCAAATCCAGTTTTTGAGTAACGTCGCTCACGGACGGACATATGGACATATGGACACGCGGACACGCGGACATGCGGACATGCAGACGGAGGGACGGACGGAGGGACAGACTGACTGACGGACTGACAGACGGACGGACGGACGGACAGACAGACTGACGGGTGGAAAGACTGACGGACGGACAGACGGACCGACGGACAGACAGACAGACGGACGGACGGACGGACGGACGGACAGACGGACAGACGGACAGACGGACAGACGGACTGACGGACTGACGGACTGACGGACTGACGGACTGACGGACTGACGGACCGAAAACATTATCTCCTTGGCGGAGGTAACGTGGGGTGCACCAAGTTGAAAAAGATGTAAAGGCGAAAGCTATTTCCACAATGACTGCCTAGTGGATCTCAAACTGTGGTTAGGGGTACCTCTGATGGTACGAGGACTCTTTTTATTGGTACTCAGTGTCTTTTGCAGTTCAAGTCTTGATAGTTTTGCTGCTGTTTTAGTTCTAGTTTAGTGCTGTTTCTTGTCTTGGGTTTGGACCTGATTTAGACGTAGTTATAGCAATGTACTTTTCATTTACATACAATTTTCATTCATATTGTTAGCTTTCAAATACAAATATTTTCTGAGCGAGATATTAAATACTATATTAGCCTGTTCCGCCATGATTATTCTTCATTGAGACTCTTTGACTATTTGTATTGATTAACTATCATACTCTGTAATGCCAAGACCAGTAGAGTGCATTTATATTACATCTGAGTTTGCAGCAAAACTGGAAAAAGATGTTAAATTTAGAGCCCATTGTCTGACAGTCCTGGCTAAGCACAGACTGTTCTTAAATTCATCTCAAATACACACAAGATGTACCTTCGCTTCAGCCAGTCCAGGAATATCCATGTCTGCTTCCCACTTCCTGCCTATCTGGAGTTATTTTCATATCTTCAAAGCGGCATTCAACAGGTTACAAAATTCAAAGTGAGCATTGAAAATAACCATCTAAATTCAGCAGTGACACTTGCAAAAAAAAAATGATTTCAGTTTTTTTTTCCCCGCCATTCCATCAGCGGGTGTAGGCTGCTGACATCTTTCTGTGTCTTTATGCTCAACCCAGACAGACTCACTTCTGTTGAGATCAGCTTTGTGGAGCTAAAACAGGTCTCACAATCACACAAAGATACTGTGAAAGATCTGGATGGCGATTAAGAAAAATCCCAGTCTAGAAATATCCCAGTCTGTATGCCACTTCCGCCATCACATCCTTTACATTGTGCTGGCTAAATGTTTTTGAAACTTTGAGCTATGTTGGTCCCTATGGGCAAAGCTGTACAGAAAATAAAACAATCTGTAGTATAATATCATTTTGAAAGTGCAGATAATAATGCACGTTTCATAAACAGCGAATTTTAAAACAGTTTTAATGGAAAATAAGAATCTGCCTGAAGTTTAGCCACATGTTGCCTGAATTTCACCATTGTTTCATCATTACCAGTGGAGATCTAACCCATCTTTATAAGCTCTTCTCAGCAGTATTATCTCCTCATGCAATGTCACCTAATACAGCCTATTCTGAATAAATGGTTTTTCATCTATTCTTGAAACACTTACCCTATGGCGATATCATAATATTGTATCACTTTGCTGTCATTTTCACGAGAATAAAAAATGGGGAACAAAGTGCCTCATTCCGTACAGCTACACACAGCCTTTTCAGAGTAAGAAACTGAACCTCCTCTACCTAAGTCTGCTAACACAGTTACGCTGGACTTTAAATGGGATTTTCGCAACAGATTTCTGTGGCCATTCTTGGGGGTTAATTGCGTTTTCAGCCGCTGTTATAAAATAGCGCTAATGGCACGTAAAGTATATATCTTTAAGCACAGGCCTTAAACTCCTCAATGCAAAATGAAATTAGGCCCTTTTGAATTGAGATACGATGAGACTAGAACACTCCAGGGACGTCGATGAGTAAGTTCTTCGAGGTTATTAAGCCATTTTCTTAGTCAGAACTCAATGTTGAAAAGGTGGTCAAATATGACTCTCCATTTAGACTTTTTAGTTTGAATTATGAGTATTAATTGATAGATTGTGCGAATGTATAAGTTTACCATACAAATATATTTTTAGGAAACACACATTTCAAACTGACTGAATCAGAAAATAGTGCACACTGCCATCAGAGGTGGGTAGTACTCAGTTACATTTACTCAGTTACATTTACTCGAGTAAATTTTTAAATAAATTGTACTCCATCGAGTAGCTTTACTGCACAATACTTTTTACTTTTACTTGAGTAATAGTATTTTGAAGTAACTGTACTCTTACTTGAGTAAAATCTTGGACCTCTAAACATGCATTGCCCCAAAAGGAAAAAAAAAGGGATGTCATCTTTGCAAATACTG
>JAVQKC010147713.1:0-10956 GCA_036025475.1 Philypnodon macrostomus | reverse complement strand
GTGTGCAACAGTTGAAAAAGATCCAGCAAAGACTTTTTGAGTTATTGCGTTCACAGTTTTGGCCCGTTATTCATTATTTACTTAATTAATATTCATCGAAGAAGTACCCAAATCGTCTTGCGTCTTTATATAATGTACCTGTGTGCAATTGTTGAAACTGATCTGGCAATTCGTTTTTGAGTTATCGTGTTCACAGCTAGGATCTGCGGACGCGGATGAACACCAACGTGATTCCACGCTGTTTTTGCCGATATAAAAAGGCTAACCAAAATGTCTAATAGAGTCAAATCTAGTAGGACTCTTCTCAAAACATTAGAAACAGTAAAACTTTTTTTTTTTTTGCCGTTTTAGTTGTATTCCTCTATGGAGCGCCCCCTAGTGTTTCAGAAAAAAAGTTCTGTTGTATTCCACAGAAAGAATGCAATAATTTAAATTACTTACCTAAAATTATACCAAAAAAGAGGAGAAAAAAAAAGAAAATCAAAAACAAAAAGGCATACATCATCGCCCACCATCCTACACAGAAGTGTTATTGTGTTTGTGGTCAGGGTTGTAAGTGTGGTGTGCCACATCTTTTTCTTCCAGCCCCAGGTCAGATGTGGGTACAGTGGTAAACTATCACCACAATAGTATGACTGTGGAGCAAATAAATGTGTGCTTGTTTGCACAAAGAAACACACATTTATTTGGGGGAGGTGAGGGAAGCTTCATTCACCCTTCAGTGACTCATTTAACCATCACAGTTGCAAAGTACTCGAATTGATCAGAAATGTATTTAAACCAAACTTTAAACTTCATGCAAGATAGCTATCAACTAAAAATGACTCACTGAATGAAACAACAATGAGTTATTAAACCATTTTCTGTCTCGTATATTACATAGACAGTGCTTTTAACAAATCTTGGTTACATTGTGGAGCTAAAATGACGGATTAGTCAGCTTTCGGCTCCTTTCAGAATCAAAGGCGAGTGGGAGAATAAATACGCTCATCATTTCTCCACAGTAAGCCTCAAAATCACTACAGTTTAGGTCCAATCTCTCACCCAAATACCCCTGAGTAAACCACGAATGCGTAAGACCAGTGGAGCACATACAAGTCCAACCAATCTGCACATTCAAATATTTGACGGCTCAGATATCAGCACGGCCATGAGACAATACTGGTGAAATACACCAAACCACAAAGATGGCTTGTCAGTGTGATGTGTGATCATCAGTTCAGCTAGTTGTACCATTTTATTGATCTTTTCGTGGTTGTTGTCAATGGAGGTTGCGGGTCGTTGATCCAGCCATTACGAGCAGCAGTTTGTCGCAGGGCTAACATAGCGACATACACAGGCAGGAAAACAGCAATATGCTGTAAAGAACCATCTTGTTTGTGTTAGTTTAAACTGCAATCAACTGACTATGCATCAATGGTGTCAGTGGAAGGGTAGCAGTTACTATATAGGAACTAGCTGAATTCTAATGGAATGCCAGTAGAAGCTTTGGGGTTTACTCCTGACCGCACAGTGACTAAGAAGGTTGGGTCCAGGCCTAACTGGACGGTTGGTAGTTTAATTTCTACAGAGCTTCTATGTTTCCTTGGGCAGGATTTGTTGTGGTCAGGTTTGCCCAGCGTGCCACATCTTTGTCTGCCTGCCCTGGGGCAACTTTGACTACAGGTAGTATGGATAATGAATTATAGAGAAATTCTATGTAAATCTGACGCTATTGGTGAGTAAGAGTGTGAATCTCACCTTTAGTGACGTTCCGCTGTTGGAGTTGTATTACAACCATATCCACTTTCACAAATACATATTTTAACTCAGTAGATTAAGTGTGTGCTGCTTCTCAAAATGCATGAGGATAAATTGCAACTTTTCTCATGTCCGTCAATATCCCTATTCAGACTGTCACTATCCAAACAACAACTTTCAAGTAGTGCTGAAATGGTTTTGCTGAAGCTTTTCAATCAAGTCATCTATGTGTGTCCAGATTACGTCGCTTCACGTAGGGATAACAAGGTCTCCCACTTGCGACACTATTTCGAACAATACAAGATCTTCACTGCACGTCAGCACAATCTGAAAATCAAAATATTCTATCCTCATAGATATCAGCAAGCAACACCAGACAATGCTTTTGACAGCACAAAGACAACTTGTCATACAGTGGAGGAAGATTGTCATTTTTTTTGCCCTTCAAAGTCTCTTCGTGGGCCATTTCCGAGACAATGCCAGACGAATTAAATCGACTCGTTCTTCTTGCTCCTTTTGATGACATTGTACACTGGGCTGATTACCTGCCATCAGTTCTTATGGCTGCTCGGAATGAACATTATCATCCTAATTATTTTTAAAAACCGAATCCGTGGCATTATCTGGAAAAGGCTGAAGCCAGTGGCCTTCTGCTGACAGCTAATTAATAGACTTCTATATATACTATGCGAGTCAGGAATCCAGCAAGAGGAGAGAAAAAAGTGCTGAAAAAGCCTAGAGCCGGCTGACAGACAGGCGGTGGCAAAATGGAAAACACTTGTGAATGGGCTACCTTCAATTATTTAAGAAACCCAAGGCGGTATTGGCAAACAGGGCTCTAAACTGCTACCAAGAAAGCGGCTGAAAATGTGTCAGATGCATACTGGAAAGAAAGTGCATTGTAAAGTTTTGAATTGATATGTAATAGTTGTGTACAATGTTAAAAAAAAATCTAATAAAATTTTGAAAAAAGTTAGAAAAACTGAGGAAACTGATAAAATGGAACATTGCTCAATGTCAAGTAGGCGACCGTCTGTAGATGTATTATCCGTTGTTATTTCATGAACAATAATAGCCACAGACAAATACATTACATTTATACGTGTCAAGTGACAAAGCATAAATTCTGTCAATACATTTTCTGTTAACCCTTGAAAAGCAGGGATTTTGAACATATTGAATGTTGAAAATTCCGGAATGGAGGCGACTGGAGCAAAAAACTGTGTTTGTGGTGATGGATAGAATAATTCTGAGCATACAATGAACAAACTAGTGTGGTCATTAACATTTCTGTGAGGACTTCTGTGAGGTCTAACTGTTACTAATGCGTACATTAAATAAACATACAATGTGAGGTACATTCACTAATGTTTCTCTGACATCACCTACATGTAGCAGAGTGGTTGTCATTTGCCAAAACCATATTATTAAGCAATATCTTGTGGCTAATTTCTCCATTGAAAATATATTATGGCCTCTAGTTACCTCCATTCCGGAATTTAGATATTTCTGTTTACAAACTTTGAAAGGGTCTATAAATTAAGTTTTCAACATTCATGTCAAATTCACATGTGTAGCAGTGTGCTAAACTCTTGAGCAGAACTGGGCAAAGTTCAGCCCAGGGGCCACATGTGTCCCATGACCAGTCCATGTCTGGCCCACAGAAGGCTTGGTAAAACAATCAACACATAATTGGAACTCTACTGTACAATACTGAATTTTGAGGACATTTAATGGCCCAATTCACATTTGAACATCACGTTACTGATGGCAACAAACAGAAAATGCATTAGTTTGTCACATCAATGTGAGGACAATAAACTAGATTTGCCCAATGACCCAAAAAAGTTACTTTTTTGACAGTGCATTTATTAATTGTATATTAAATGTTTTCATTGGGTAGCTCATCTCAACAGGTTATCGGGCCTCCACACAGACCCTAGTCTCAATGTGCCCCTTGGAAAAAACATAATTGCCCACCCCCAGGCTAGAGGTAACTTGTACGTACAGTATAGTAGAAGGACTTTGGGCATTAGTATAAGATCCATTGTTCTCCTATATATATATCACTCTCTCTTCAATACTGCATGTTATGCCTAGGGTAGACATCAGTAAAGACTCAATTTTGTCCAATCAATCGTCGACAGTGTTAAGCTGCTATATTAATTTCTCTGAGTTTACCAATCACAGACTTTCACCATGAAGACGTTTTCAGAACTTAATAGACACGGAACAACTAAGCCTGACCTTTTCCTTCAATTTCTCTAGTTCCAAAGGCCACAGAGGTTCATGAGATAGAAGTCAAAGAGAGAAGAGAGCTTCCTTAATGGCTCGGCGCCCATAAGACATAAATAAACATGTCGTAGGGTAGTTTTACTGGGGCAGATGGTGAAAAGGCTGGTTAAGTGGCATACAAAGCTAGTCAAATGCCAAGAGTTCAACCTTTAATGTAGTTTAAGCCAGGGTCTCAGCACAGATCTGATTAGATGTAGTCAGGGGGGCCCGACGTGATGGATGCAGGAGGAGATATAACTCCCGACCCTAAAAAGATCATCATTCTGGCCATGTCTACAGCCCATCACTCACTGATTCAACATAGAAGTGATCAGTCTCACAAAAAATATGGATTCCAAGCATTTGCCGGTAATGAACATATGGTGTCAATAAAGAATCTAGCTAAAAATGTTTTTTTGGCTTTGTTGATGCATATTTTATTACAAGATTATAAGGTATACTTTACTGTCATTATTGTATTATTTTTGCATTTAACATATCTTGTTTAATGCAACTGGATCAACCTGCCATGGGCTGTGGGACCGTAGGGGAAATCAAACCATGATATTTCGTAAGGTGACAATGCTAACCATGTTGCCATCATGTAGCCACAAGTTTTGGTTGTTGTACCTAAGACTAACTGTACATCATTGAATGTCTAAGGAAGCTTGTCACCCGCAACCTCCAATGGGAATAAATGGTCAAAAACGCTAGAATTATTGCAAGTTCAATTAGAATCAAGTTGGACTTCTGATGAAAGCCACATTTTAAAGTGGAAGTTTCTTTTTGTTCCTTTTGCCACTATGAACTTGTGGCAGATGTGATTTATTTAAATTATTTCTGACTTAGGCAATTGTATGATGGGCTAAGTCACAAAATGTAGAGATATGTAAAGAATTTCAAGTTTTCAAAGGAAACTTGCCCAAGACTAGAATGTGATTGGCTCTATACTATGACAGCGTCTGACAATGATTGTTTAGATGGTTCTTATAAGGCTGTCCAAATACAGTGGTGGCTTCATAAATGTTGGTAAGATGGTAAAAAGAGAATGCTATTGCTAACAAATTAATTAAATATGTTTTTTATATTCACTAGTGTTAGCATCATAGCTAACTACAGAATTTATTTTCACCCATTTTATGATGACCTAAGTCCCAAAATATAATTCAGGTGAAAATGTCACCAAAATGGTCAGAAAGAATTGTTGTTCAGAAATTGGATTAAGTAATTTTACTCAATTTTGTTACATAATTAATCATTAAGCTTTTAAGCTAATTAAGCAAGTATTTGTCCATAGACATCAATAGAAATCTATTGACTTAACCTTCTTGTGTGAAACCATGCTCTCATTTCAAACAAATGCATTTGTTTCAGCAGGTGACATATTTATGTGATGGGAAATACCAAAAAAGAAAAGGTTAAAAGCTACTTACAAAGCGGACCTTGTTGCAAGCTTAAGTCTGATAGCTTGAAAAGGTGGGTCTAGCCAACAACCAACAACTAAATAAGTAGGAAAAATACAAAACTTAGTCCTGACCCGGGCACTGATTTCAGGTGGGAAAATATTTTAACACCAACAATTTAACAGAAGACCATTGATGTTACCAAATATGCTCCGGTTCAAGGCCTCCCATTGACTGAGATGTATTCCAGAAGGGATGTGGTTGCTGAGATATGCATGGAATGAACCATCATCTCTAGAGTTCTGACAGGAAGTGCCCCCAGTCACGTTGACTCGGGTAAGGATTGACCGCAGCCCAGATCACAGAGCTGTCAGGACCATATCCCGAACACGTCGCGGGGGTGTTGAGTTTAATTGCTGGGAGGCTAATATCGAGCTAATGGAAAACAGCTGCCAAGAGAGCTGACGGACACAAAGCTAGCACCGTTAGTCGGGCTCTGTCAGGATTACTACAAGCATTATTGTGAGAGGCAGCGGCTGAAATGCACTCTGGGACCGCTCTGTGTGTGAGGGGAAATAACAAATCTCAAAGCCAGACTGGATGTTGTTTAATGGACCTTTTTGGGGAGATGTATAGATTCTGTTTAAGAAAGGGAAAAATAATATTGTGGAGTAGGTATGTCCTCGTCATGTTTTTGTGGGTTCTCTCCGAATACTGTTCATTCACATTCTTCTACTTTTCCCATTAGGGGGGCCTATGGTAGGATACACTCTGGGCAGTGACATGTTAATTACAGGGCTAACACAGAGACATACATAGATAGACCATTCACTGTCATCTTTATTCACTAGACAATCAAGGATTCTCATGAACAGATGTCTTTGGGTAATCGGAGGAAGCCGAGGAGAACTACTGATAACACAGATAGAACCTGCAGTCTCCACCATGCCCATCTCTCAAAACCATATTCTGTTGCACATCACAAACAACATATCTGCATCATTCTGATGTTGTTAGTAGCAACACACCTCAACAGTTGAGACAGGGACAAGAAAATACTAAAAAGTTTGAAAAGTAAAAAAAAAAAAAGATAACTCATGGTAACCTCAGGGTACCTCACGATTCGATACACATTACATGGCTCGCGATACGATAATATCTCAATATGGTGATACTGCAATATTTGTTATTATGTGCAATATATCGAGTAACAATATATCACATTTTTTAAAGGAATTATTTTAAACATATTCCAATTAATTGACTTTTTAATGAAATTCAGTTAATAATTATAACGGTGAAAACTTTTTTTTAATCTCACAAATAAGTCGACTTTCTCAAAATAAGAAACAAAATCAATCTACTGCCAGATGTAATTTTTGTGAAATATACAAAATATTAATAATTCCGATATACCGATACAGCAGCCTGCACTATCGATACACATCTCTAAAAAAAATAATCTAAATATATATCAATATTTTGTCCCACCCCTACTTAAAATCTATTAAAAAGTAGTTTATTGAGCCATTATGACACATGACAGTCACAAAGATATACCAAGCTGCTAATGCTAATGCAATGCTGTAATGGCAACCTTTCACATGGCAATCTATACTATTATTGGAAGAAAATAATAAGATATGTGATTTAGTTGTTTGGCACCAACATACCATACTGTAATAAGCCTGTAACAAACATCAATAGGATACAGTGTAGAGGTGTCCACCTGGAAATGTAGTAAGAGGCCTGTGGCGTAACTCTTATTCCCCAGCCAAACTGCCCGTCATCCACCTTTGAGAGAATTATGACTGGATGGAGAGTTGTTTAGTCTTCTCTACTCAAAGACAAGCGGGAAGTTAGCTGTCAAAACATGTCAAGGTGCGGTACTTAAAAAGTCTGTTTATATGAAGGGTTCAGATAAGGGTACAGTGACAATAGATTGGCTTCATAACTTAAATACATGAACCTGAATGAAACCGTGTATTGTCCATGTCAGCGTTAAATAGAATGCGGTTTTAGTAGTATAAAGTATTTCACTGACATGCAAAAACCCAGAGTGGATCAAAGTAAGCACAGGTAAATATTGTCATGAAAAGACATCAAAATGAGCCACTGTCAAAACCTACATACTTTTAAGTGAATAAATGGTCTCTGTGGAATAAATGACTCTCAAAGACCCCTTTACATTCTACATGATGACATTGTCTAGGAATATACAGAAAACTAAGATTATTCAACCAACAATGGACTTGAGATCGTTTACATATTATTTCAGTGTTGGCAACAATGGGATGATCGAGCAGGTCCTGAACGTTTGAATTATCTTCCTACTGAGTTAGGTATACCGCCTAAAGTGTCCGAAGACCACAAAAGGTACCACTCGATCAGGTTTTTAGAGATGGTTATTACCTAATGAGTAATGGATTGTTTTTCTGAAAAATCTGCCTGGCACATTTTTTCAAGTGGTCAGAAAGTGTAAAAATGTCTTGTTAGAAAATTCAGTCAGAGGCAATATAAAGACAATTTGGGCAAACTGAAAGGGAAAGATTGCTCTGTGGGCCATAGTTTGGACACCCCTGGTTTAAAGGCTTTACAAAGGCATATAACATTTTATTTTGAAAATAAATGGCTTATTACTTCTGGAACCAGAGGTGGGGGCACTGTGGCGCTCCATTGTCTATCTGGCCTGTGGTGGAGATGCCCTCTCCCCTCTCTCTATCCATTATTTATCTGCTGGTTATGGGGTTTGTACTTGGTCCTGTCTGCTGACTGAGGACACATTTCCCATGGGCTCAATAACTGACAGTGAGCGAGAGAACTGTCTCTTTAAACGGTAGCGGCTTGTAAATTGAATGCGGCTTGTTTTCATTGCTTTATGTGACTCTGCGGCTCCGGCCCACTGTCAATGATAGAAGTGAACAATGTCTACTGTGAGATGACAAACAGCAGGGAGGAAATGGGCTGAAAATGACCAAAATGATCCACAATAGTCTTTTGTGTAAGTGGGAGCAGTTCTATGCTGAAATAGATTGTCTTAAGTAGTTTTGAGTGCACAATAACTATTTGGACAACACTTCTTCCAAAAGTATTTTTCATGCTAATTGCTTATCATTATTCTCTAAACTGTTAAAGGGGCTGTATTATGCATAGCTTGACTTTTTACCTGCACCAAGGAGGTAATGTTTTTTTGTAGGTTTTTTTTTGGATGATATTTTCAGGGAAGGTCAGAAATTACACAGGGAATTATGAATTATATTTTGGGACTGATCTGGATCACCGTCTGGATCCAGGATTTTGCATGAAAATCAATCAATCAATGAGAATGGCATGTTAGCCTTGAGTGGAGGAGAGTATCTCCGAGTCTTGTTCACGAGTGAGAGAAGGATGGAGCGTGAGATTGACAGGTGGATCGATGCTGCCACTGCAGTGATGAGGTCGGTGTACCTGACCGTTGTGGTGAAGAAGGAGCTGAGCCAAAACACAGGTTGACCATAGGTTCCTACCCTCACCTATGGTCATGAGCTTTGGGGTAATTACCGAAAAGATAAGGTCGCGGGTACAAGCAGCCAAAATGAGTTTCCTCCGCAGGGTGGCCGGGCGCTCCCTTAGAGATAGGGTGAGAAGCCCGGCCACTCGGGAGGAGCTCAGAGTAGAGCCGCTGCTCCTTCACATCGAGAGGAGCCAGCTGAGGTGGCTCAGGCTGTTTTGGATGCACCCTGGATGCCTTCCTTGGGAGGTGTTCTGGGCATGTCCCACCCAGAGGAGACCCTGGGGAAGACCCAGGATTATATCTCTCGGCTGCCTGGGAATGTCTTGGAATCTGCCCGAAGAGCTGAGGAAGTGGCTGGGGTGGGCATCTCTGTTTAGACTGCTGTCTCAGTCATAACGAAATGAACTGCCTTGGCGGAGGTCTGCGCTTTCTGAGCCTGCTACTATGTTATAATATTGTTCTCTCTCTTTAAAAACTTACCCAAAGTCATGTTTTGTTTCATTACAACTTTTTATTTTCTTGTGCTATCATTCTGTGAGCTGCAATTGCTTCGTTCCTCCTTAGCTCCTCCCACCTCTGTAGCCTCTCCTAATCCAGGAAGCACTGACCAGTCAAGAAGCTTTTTACATCTACGCAGCAAACAGCTTTTTCCTCAGGTTCTGCTGAAAACTGTTACTTCAGTACAGTTTTATTTTTGAACATGCATAGCCACTACAACTTTGAACCCAATCCTGAACTTTTTTTTATTAAGTAAGTCTTCCTCCTCATTGTTTCGAAATATCTACACTCCATTGTCAGATTGTGATATTTCCTGATATGAAAATGAAAATGGACTGAAATTACCAAATTTATCTCGACGGAGCAGTTCTATAGTGAAACTATTGTGAGCACATGACAAAATGCCAATGTCCGTGTATTAATTATCGACTCATCAGGAAAAATTTACTGATACGAGTTTGAAGTCATCTTTTTTAATTAGGGACAAAAAGAGTGTTATGACAGTCCATTCTGCGTAAAGTTTTCTGCAGACCAATTATAGTTAGTATCCTGGGCTAGTTGTGCATCAAAATGTCACATATGTAGAGATTCAATAAGTATGTTTTGAAAGGAAACAGTCAGATTTCTTGCCCAAGACTAGAATGCGATTGGCTCTATGGTATGACAGCATCTGACAATGGTTGTTTAGCTGGTTCTTATAAGGCTGTCCAAATACAGTGGTGGCTTCATGGATGTTGTAAAATGGTAAAAAGAGAATGCTATTGCTAACAAATGAATTAAAAAAGTTTTATATTCACTAGCGTTAGCATCATAGCTAATTAAAATTCTAGACAGAAGTCATTTTCACCCATTTTATTTATTCAGACGTCGCTGTAGCCAACTATTCACATTGGAACTTGGCAAGATTATAGATCAGATGTCATTCCTGATGCAACCCTCTCGGATTTATACCAGGCTTGGGACCAGCACATAGTATGGGTGACTCTATATCAGGGATACAAACTATTCAAACATTTGCACTAATGGTGTGGAAAAGAACCACTTTGCTAAAAGAAATTCTAGCTAAAATTCATTATTGTAGCATCATGTTTAATCAATCTATCTATCTATCGATCGATCGATCGATCGATCGATCGATCGATCTATCGATAGATATAGATATATTTCTGGAAATCACCTCGCGACCCCCAGATAGGGCCTTCCCGACCCCCATTTTGGGAAGCCCTGGTCTAAATCACAGTGCCACATATGTCAAAACAAATGAATGTACCCACTATTCCTTAAAAACATCAAACACAGAAACAAAAAAAAACATTTCTTTTCCTTTTCTTAGTCGTAACTCACACATTCAAGTTTGTAATTGTGGCT
This sequence comes from Philypnodon macrostomus, assembly GCA_036025475.1. Taxonomy (NCBI): domain Eukaryota; kingdom Metazoa; phylum Chordata; class Actinopteri; order Gobiiformes; family Eleotridae; genus Philypnodon; species Philypnodon macrostomus. The sequence goes on along the minus strand of JAVQKC010147713.1, from coordinate 180 downwards.
GTCATTTTTAACAGTCACTTTTGAGGTTGACTTGACTCCGTACCATCAAAAGGAAGCTAGTGGTCGGCCATTTGCCAAGCTTTCCGATCAGTTCTGACATCTTGTTTTGACCTGACAGTTGCAGAAGGGTGTGTCGCTCCATTTGAATGACTTTCGGAATGACGCTGGGTGTTTTGGGGT
>JAVQKC010147701.1:0-16011 GCA_036025475.1 Philypnodon macrostomus | reverse complement strand
TAATGAGGTTGTGATGTGGTGAGGTTGTGATGAATTGATGTAGTGATGCAGTGATGTAGTGAGGTTGTGATGTAGTGATGCAGTGATGTAGTGAGGTTGTGATGTAGTGATGCAGTGATGTAGTGAGGTTGTGATGTAGTAAAGTGGTGATGAAGTAATGAGTGAAGTAGTGAAGTTAGCCATAATTAATTACTTGTTTTACTCTTTTTTTAAATTTATTATTTTAGTGACTACTTTTACTAGAATAATATTACTTTGACGTTACATCATCTCAATAACAAATTTAACGTACATAGATTCACTATGGGACATTTTGATCAAACAAGTAGACAGTATACAGTAGAGGCCAGCTGCCCGACAGCCTGATCGCTCCACTGCACTGGACCCTGGGACAATGATGTACTGTGAGGGGGGTCTTTGTGAAGAGTCTGGAGCAATATCACACATGATGGTGGCAGCTCTTTGATAATGCCCTGTGCCTGGTGAACACTGGTGAACACTGGTGTACACTGAGGCCCCTGTGTGCTGCTGGGGGGCCGAGTGGATTTAAGAGAATGATCTTCCACCTCCCTCAGAATGGGAGTAGTGTGTGCTCCAGTACGGACTGGTTAGGAGTGTGCTGCTGAAGTGCCTTTGAGCAGGGCATTAACACTGCTGCTGCTGTGTGTAAAAGCATCAAAGTGTCAGAGTAATGTCAGTACTTCAGTGTACTGGCTGTGAATGAGAGACAGCCTTCATATCTTCAACATAAAACATGAATATAATGGCGCACAATAGAAGACTATTACATACTACTACATTACCACCTGTTTTCTGATTCAGAAGCTCTCACTGAGGGAGATTGAACAGCCTGGACCCCCCATTCATCTGACTGTGGCCTGCCCCATCAGAGCTGTGTCTTTCAGTGATCCATGAGGTCTTTAAGGCAACCCACCCACATAAAGACACCCCCTCGGCTAGGCCAATGTGCCTAGACCTTGTTTAGACCTGGTTTAGTTCTGGTCAAGACCTTGGTTAGCATTGGTTTAGACATGGTTTGGTTCTGGTTTAGACCTGAGCCCTGTTTAGTCCGAGTTTATAGCCACCTCTAGTTTAGTTGTGGTCTAGAGGTGTTGTACTCCTGGTTTAGACCTTGTTTAGTCCTGGTTTACACCTAGTGGGCCCCTCCACTTCCTGGGCCCCAGTTTTTTTGCACCGGCTGCACTGCCTGATGTTACGCCCCTGTCTACACCTTTCCAACCAACCACTAAACACCACAATCACATACATACATAGGGAAGGGGGAGAGGGGAGAGGGGTGAAGTGTCTTGATCAAGGACATAAAAACAGCATTAGAATGAGGATCGGACCATCAACCTTCTGATTAGTAAATGATCTACCTTCTGAGCCACTGCCACTAAATAACCTTTTCAGTAATATTTTGGAATTTTGGGAAAAAATACAGTATTCGCATAGAGTGACCAGTTAAAAAAAGAAGGAAAAAACCCCAACAATAAATATTGTCATTCATCAGCATCGTCTAATTATCTAATTGTGCTCTTATACAAACAGCTTCAGAAGGACCTTTAGCCTACACTTTCTGTGCTGGCAAAGGTTAAAATGTGGAACACAGACATAATTTGTGGGACATTGTATGTGAGTGTATTTGAAACAGTGTAACCGGAGACTGATGTAATTATCACACATTTGTACTGGATCAGTCAAATTTTCCTGCATCAAACAGGATTTCTACGTAGTTTAGCTCAGGCGGTAGTGCGTGTGGCCCATATTCAGAGCTTGAAATGCTTCTCCCCAATCTTCTCCCTGGTTTCCTGTCGCATTCCTATCCTATTAATAAAGCTGGAAATCATGGTGGCCTGAGTCTGGTCATTTCTACAAAAGCTTATTATATAATTACAGCAAATTCTGTAAACATATAGACTGAGCCCATGTCTTTATTTTGTTCACTGAATTGCTGAAGATGTACCGATAATGTCCCTGCTCAGAACATGTTTGGTTTGGTTTGGAACATTTTGGTAGCACTTTATAGCAGGCCTATTCAACAGACGGCCCAGGGGCAAAATTGGCCCAACTGAAATTATATCTGGCCCATGGTAGATGCAGTTTTGTACTTATGGCAGCGTTCTTCATTTGTCTGATAGTTCGAGACCCTCTGGTTATAGGATGACTCTACCACTGAGCCACTGCCACCATAAATAAAACATGCAGGTCTAATTCAGATAAAACCCATTCTAAACCAGGTCTAGTCGGAAACCAGATTTGAATTTAACCAGGACAGAAGCAGGTCTAATCAGGTCCCAATCAGGTCTAAAACACAATCTAAATAAGTATGTCTGAAACCATACCATCGTGCCTAAACCAGGACAAAGCAACTGCATGTGCACAATGTTAGCCTCCTATTCACTCTCAGGATGATACCCAATGTTTTTCTTTTTCTGTGTAATGCATGCCATGATTTGAATACTGATTTTCAAAATATTGACAAATGCAGTCAGTTCATGTGTGAGTGAAAGTGATGAGTTTAAGTGGTTTTGGTGTCTGAGATGTGTTTTGAAGCTCGTATGTTCCATGGAGTTCCGTTTACTGATGGCAGTTGTGTGGTACAAGTCTGAGCAAACAAATTAAATTGTGCGTTTGTAAATTAACAAAATTATGGAAAATAAAAACATTTGTTCAAAAACTGTGCAATGATTTATTTTAGTCAAAGATAACTTTTTTGTCAGAGATTTTAAGCTTTTCTAAAAAGAGTGTTTCTGCCAGAAGCAAGTAAATGTATTGATAAAAATTTTGAATAAATAAAATGATAATAATCACAATTTGTTTCTTCATATTTTTATAACTAATATTTTGTTGAATGTTGGAACTGAGCCTATATATCAGATTTTATCTTTTTTAAATATATTTTTATTTTGGTTATGTTAGGTAAACTCTGGCAGCACACTCACGGCGCTATATTTAGCTACACACACTCAGTGGAACAATATTCCACCAAATTTCTGTGTGTCAACTTTCTCCTCCCACGAAGGGACTTTACACGCGTCTGTTCCCGGGTCAGTCCTGTGAGAGTCCACCGGGGGGCGCATTCCTCTAGGTCCTCGGACAGTTAAATTTATTATCTTTATTTAATAAACTAATTTTAATTTTAAATATATCGGACCGGCACAGTTTTCATCTGGGCATTACCAAGATTAAAAAAGTTCTCAAACTTTTCCCAAAAAAGTACCACCACAGAAAATAAAAATAAATACTAAACTAGGTGTAATCTAGGAATAAAGGTCTAAATCATGACCAAACTAAACACAAACCCTGACTAATCCAGTTCTAAACCAGGTCTACGAGGACTAAAGGTCTAAACCACAACCCGTGCCACAGTTTTCAGAACCAGTGACTAGGCCGGTAGCCTAAATTGTATCTATAAAATTAACACGTTTAAATTATGCAAAAATTAAAATGATCTCACATTCATTAAATCATGACTGCTTTCTGGTTTTATGGTCGGTCCACGTAAGTGTGAGACTCTTTCGGAATACACTGGGCCTGCAACAAAAACTGTCAGAAGCTAACTATATTTAGTTAGTATCAAACATAACGTCAAAAATCTCCCCAAACGCGTAAACTCATCACGGTCTGTTGTGTCGGGCTTCGGAAACGTTATGACTCTTTAAAAGCGGTATCTTCTGCCTGTACCCAGCCTGCTTTACACACGTACACATGTGCACACATTCAGAACAGCGTCCGTCCGTGTCACAGTGAGCAGTAGCAGTTCTAAATAAATGTTTCGTTTTTGTCTGTAGTCCAGTGATGCGCCGTTGTCCACTGACCACTGCCCCTTAACTCGGAGTTCTAATAATATCAACCGCGGCCTATTTTTAATCTTTCACTAAAATGTTTCCTCGAGCTGACTTTCCTCTGAGGAGATTCCGCTCCGCATCATTTGCCTGTGCTCGCTTTGAATCTGACACTTTCCGCGCATCACTTTCCGGAACGGAGCCAAATATAGAGCACAGAGGTGTTGCTCTGCACCGGATCACACCTTTTATGGCACGCACCGGACTTCCTCGTTACAGTGCGTTAGTGTCGCTGCAGAGACGTGACAGGTTATATATCAATATGAATATGAATATGAATATGAAGACACATGTAAGCTGTTTCACACATGTATGCTCCAGGAGCGCGCGGAGCTCCTCTCTGTTGGCCGCGCGCACCAAGTCTGGAGAAGGTCTTTGACAACCTCTGACTACGTTACAATTTATTAGCCAATGAGCGGCTAGAGCGCTTGTTCCTAGAGCGGCTGCTCGCGCCACTCCCACACCATATAAGGGCAATGACGCCTCGGCGCATTCATCAGGATTCCCTTAAAACCAAAGAGCGGGGCTGTCCGTGCTTCTGATCTCACTCTCCTCTCACAGTCACTGCTCCACACTGACCCACAGACAGACACTCACACTGCGCACACACGCGCAACCTGCGGACACATTATGACCGCCAAAACCCTGGACAAAGTAGCCGTGAGCCTAGGTGGCTTCGTGCACCCCGGACCCGACAGCGTGTACTCCATAGAGGACATGTCCGGGAGCCTGCCCCCCTCCGTCCCTTTCAGCAGCAGCGAGCTGGGCCACTACGAGGCGGTCAACGGGACAGGTAAGAGCTGCTCACTCAGTCACAACCTAGAGCTGTCAGATCTGAGACTATAGGCTACTTTAGTTACTAGATTTATATATAATAACTCAGAATTTCATAGCGGCATATTATGAGCTTTGTGTGTTTTAGTCCACCTCTAACATGTGTGTCCTGTCCCCTACAGAGCCGCTGCTGGACCACTCAGAGAGGCTGTCCTACAGCGGGCTGGCGCCTGCGCTGGGCCCAGGCCCCCGTCAGACCTTCACATACATGGGAAAATTCTCCATAGACTCGCAGTACCCGGGCTCGTGGAGCCCCGAGGGGGTCATTAACATCGTGTCGGGCATCTTCAACATGGCCCAGCCTCCGCCCCCCTCTTCGTCCGCGTGCTCGTCTCCAGCCTCGCGCTCTCCCGGCCACTTGTCTCGCTCACAGAGCTGCAGCATGGCACAGCATCAGCCCGAAGAGCAGATGTACTCCCCTCCGCCGCCCTACACCTCCTCATCCTGTGGGGACTACCAAGACCCCTCAGCCTTCCTGGCACCCTCCGCGCCAATGTCGTACCCACCGCCCTCATACTCGTCCCCAAAGCCCCCTGCAGACCCGGGCCTGTTCCCCCTCATCCCGGACTATACCGGCTTCTTTCAGCCCGCGTGTCAGCGGGACATCCCGGAGCGGAAACCCTTTGGCCCGTGTCCCCTAGACACGTTCCGTGTGCCCCCTCCGCTGACTCCGCTCAACACCATCAGGAACTTCACTCTGGGGGCCCCGGCGGGTCCTGAGGTGGGCTCCCGGCTGCCCTCCAACTACAGCCCACACAACTTACCTCTGCGGCCCATACTGAGGCCCAGGAAATACCCCAACCGGCCCAGTAAGACTCCAGTTCACGAGCGGCCGTACCCGTGCCCCGCAGAGGGCTGTGACCGCCGCTTCTCACGTTCTGATGAACTTACCCGCCATATCCGCATCCACACCGGACACAAGCCGTTCCAGTGTCGCATCTGCATGCGCAACTTCAGTCGCAGCGACCACCTGACCACGCACATCCGCACCCACACGGGGGAAAAGCCCTTTGCCTGCGACTTCTGTGGACGAAAATTCGCGCGCAGCGATGAACGAAAGCGGCACACAAAGATTCATCTGCGGCAGAAGGAGCGCAAGTCCTCTGCCGCGTCCACGTCCTCCTCTAGTGCGCTCTGCTCGTAGCGCGCACAAAGAGATGAGCGCTAAGTGAACACAGGCGCGCCTAAAAACTCAATAAACATTAGCACATGGACTAACAGGCGTATGTAAAATATTGCAATAGACAGTTGAAGAGTCAGCGGCGGTACCGCAGTGCCTTGTGTGAAGAGAGTCTATTTTTGTATTTTGTCCGCTCTGAACTGTGTATAAAGTCTGTACATATGTGTGAATTTTAATGTCGGCTATTATGTGGAGTGTACAGTGTAAATGTGTGGCGTGCTGTGAATTAAATGTGTGGGAACATGAGCGCGCGCTCCTGTGTTTTATGAGTCACATTTAAAAATATTCTATATTTATAAAAAACTGTTTATTGAATGATGAGACATTATGCAGATGCACAGTGGGCCGCTGTGGGGAAAGTGCGGGGAAGTCCCGTGAAGCGCATAGATCTATAGGCTATGAGAGATTGTTGCGCTCCACAGCACTGACAGAGCAGACCTATCAGGGAGTTAGAATAATACCGTTTATAATAATACAGTAATAATACCGTTTATAGTCAGTCTCTGGAATGACGTGTTACATTTGAAATAAACTCGATCCGAACCCCTTGTGCGTACAAACCTTTAAAACAGACCTTTTATCAGGCCTCAGGTTATTCCAAATGAATAAAACATGAAAACAAATGCACACCGTTGCAGCTATTCTTGAACTTTAATACAAAAACAAAAACATTCAGTTTTTAAATCTTTGCATTTGCCACCAGAAATCAACCAATATAATAAAAAAGTCAAATCAGAGACGGTCTTTGGACAGCAATCTAAAAACCGTTGCCTCTGATGAGAGCATCTGACAAGAATATTTAGGTCTATATAAGCCTGTGTGCGTGCGTGTCTCAGGTTAGTGTAGTGTAATACTTTTATCATGTGCAAAAGTAGTGTCCTCTTAGAGAACTCTTAATATGTTGGCTGTGAACAGTGCAGTCACATACAAAAACAAGAATCTGTTCAGAGATTTTTGCATTAACGGCATGGAGCTTAAATCTGCCTCCACATGTATGTTTGAAATAAAACTAAATACTGAACAAGCCACATAAATGAGTTCTCAGCTGGACTAAAGCTCTTATAGGTCCTCCTCCAACACTAGTGTGGATGCTATAAGAACAGTGACAGTGTTCCTCAGGTCTACAGTGGCTCAATGAGCTTAAAGACAGACTGAGACAGGAATCATAACAGGGTGTGGTGTTAGAAGAAGGCATGAGTTTAATATTCATAACAAGCATAATCATAAGGCATGGTTGACAGGTCAGGCTTGGCCTCAAGTCCTGTGGAAGTGTTCATGGGTCAATGGACCAGGACAGATGGACTATACCAGGACAGACACACAGACAGTGCTGGAAGAACCATATATAAGTACAGTTGGGACCTGTAGGTGAAGTTATCTCTTGCTTCACTGTTTAACCCTTAAACAGTGTTTGTATCCCCCAGTAGTATCTGCACTTACTCTGAGAAACACTTAATGAGGGAAGGGTCATATGCCTAGGTCATTATTCACCCAAATCTTTATACATCAACATCAAAGTACAAAATATCAGCCGACCTGGACAAACACACTGTCATGAGGTAAAGATCGATAATTTTTAGATATATAATATTTTTGTTTATATAACTGTTTTAGTGAATTATTGTTCTTTAAGGATGATTTTATGTATATGTGTTTGAAAATTATATATATTTTTTTCTTTTACAGCTTACAGGCATTGAAAGTTTGTATCCTGGGAGATACGTTGTCCAGATAGAGGTATAAAACAGGACTACCATCATATTCTTGTGTTTTAAGATATTTCCTCTGATAGTCATATGAGGCTGGGAAATATTAATTATTCTTTATGTTACTCTTAACTGTGTATTACTGGTAATTCACCAGTAGTTTACATAGGCACGGTCACTGGTCATGATGTTCAAAGCCGTTTCCTCAGCTTCCATGGCTGATGGTAAGGTGCTATTCAGCAGGAAATATGCCTGAATTAGAGCATGAAGGTTTATGAATATATGGAAATTTGTGTATAATTATTAATTTTGTTACACGGGCGTATTTCCAGTGTTTACTACATATGTGAGCCACAGTGGTTCATGAAGAAAAGAAGTGTGTCAAAATGTGTTTTAAAACTTGTCAAATAAGTTTTAAAAAATCTGAAAATGATGATATATCTCCGGGGATTTAAACTCTGAAACTGAAAGTAAATATCATATTTTGAAAAATAAAATCATTGAAATGTGTCATTATGGCTTAGATACATTAGAAAATAGCATTTAATATATTTTCCAAAATATATTTGCATGCTTGACCATTTAAGGGTTAATAAGACCATGGGAGTTGTAAATAATATAATTAGAACATGTCGTGAAACAGTGGGCTCTTAAGTTGGGTGTGATCACTGCAGATACTTGTACGGTCACTTCATGGTCCCTCACCCATGTTATATAAATTAAATAAATATGTGTTATTCTTCAGAAGCACTTGACGTTAGCTGTGATGTAACCTCAGTATTGAGTAAATATGGGGACACAGAGGACCATGTTGGACTGAACTTATCCAGACAGTGGTACTGAGGTGAGTTCTCCTCTCACAGACTGTAGCACTGTAGCAGCACAGATGAACAATAGACATCACAATATTTAGGCTCTAGAGGTGTGTGTGTGCTAAGAGGGGCCCTCACAAAGACACTGGGGGCCCTGGGTACACCTCCCCTCCACACCAGAAGTCCTCTGGCTGAGGGATCTCCATGAGCCACGTCTCCTCGGGCCTGTCTGGGCCATGAGAACCAGGGGCCGATGGCTGCAGGACCTTGTAGTAGTGACAGTCCCGATCATTGTCAGGGTTGTACGGGGGGGCCAGGATGTCCAGGAAGGCCACGGGCCCCCCCACCGCCTGGATCTGGTGCAGGTTGTCACGCTGTGGAGTCAGCAGACAGGGGGCGCTGCTGGCAGAATACTCAGACACACAGCGCAGCACAGAGCGGCACAGAGACGGGGCCTGCTGGGGGGTCAGAGGGGGCTCAAACTCCGGGGGAGCCACACCTTCACAGTCCAGTTTGTCAAAGCAGCGCACGCTCACCTTCCCGTACAGCACCTAAACACATCAAACAGAGTTATTGTCAGTGCTGCATTCAAGTGCATCTACAAACATGGGAGATCTGAGCACTCAGTACAGGACCTACCCCACACATCTGTCCCTGAGGTCACACTGATCCTAACATTCATAAACATTCATTCATGCTCCTGTGTTTCTTCTGTTTTTGTTTCTTACCCCCATGTTACCCCCCCCTCACACCAGCAGCTCAGATGATCAGAGATCCACTTCTATAGAAGACAACCCAGTGTGGTGATAGTGACAGGCTTAATGCCTAGAGAGGGGTGGATGGGTTTTTTTTCTGTCAAGGTCTGTATCCTACATAAAACACATTCAGGTTAGTGAACTTTTGTCACCTACCTTGGTGTAGACTCCCCCAGCCCAAACACAGGAGTCACAGGCCAGAGTGGTCCTAATTGACAAAAAATTGCCTCTATATATAGCTGTTTCAGTATACGTACACTGAAAAGCATAGATACCATCCACGTGACCCGATACACGTGACCCAACACACGTGACCCGGCACACGCTGCTCCCGCCGTGTTTCTCTCACAATATATTTACTGTTTCACAAAAACAACAGAATTGAGTTGTCTAGACATCAAATTTGGTCTGTACTGCTCAAACAGCCCAGCGTAGTGATGAGGAGTGCCTACTAAGGGCGCCTGGAGCAGGGGCGGTGACAGAAGCTTTAGGGGGTAAAAAAAATTATATATATAATTTTACATAAGAACATTTTTTTAAATATAATAGTTTTTTTTTTTACATTTCATAAATTGTTTAAATCAATTCCTGCAATCCCGAAATAATTAGGCCTAAGTCGGTGTAACGAGAAATCAAATCTTGAGTCATCAGTGTCATCAGTATAGCCTGTTCATCCTGGGAGTGGATCCCTCTATCATGTGGTTTTCCCTAAGGTTTCTCATTTTTCCCATAAATGGGTTTTTGGGAGTTTTTCCTTGCCACGATGCAGGGTCTAAGGACAGGGGATGTCCTGGGACTGTCCTTTTGTTTGTGTGTTTATTGACTGTCTATTAACTTTGTTACTGTTTGCAATGACCTTGTTTATTGTTTACATACATCTTTTTTTGTGAAGCCCTCTGAGTCAACTTTGTAGTGATATAGTGCTATACAAATAAAATTTAATTGAAAATTGAACTGAATTGAGAAATAACAACTTATAACAACTTAATGATCTCGGGATTTTGGAAAAACAATTATTAGGAAATCTTAAACTGATTTTAAAAAAGCACTACTTAGGCTATTAGATGAATCCTTTACATTTCAAGTATTTACAGTTTGGTTAATAATTTATGTTTGATGGCCATTTTTTATTTGTTTGGTTATTAAATTACAATATTGTTGCAGAAAATTTGGAAGGACGATTATACAATCTCTACGTAAACATATAATGGATACAGCGGTAGAGGTAGGGGGTTCTACAAACATGGATCAGCCCCAGGGCCTCTGAGCAGGTTAAGGTAGCCCTGGATGTATGTATGCAGTGTTATGGTGACAGTCAGGGTTAATACCTTTAACATGCCGTGCATTCTCGGGTGGTCGTGCAGCGGAATGGAGGCCCCTGCGCGCAGCACGAACACGCCCATGCTAAAGGCTGGGGTCTCGCAGATGTGCATGTATGTAACAGGCGGGTTCTGGGGCCCCTCTGGCACGGGCCGGCTGCCTTTCCGGGGAGCTACCCTGAGGTCCGCGGCCCTGAGCGCGGACACCAGGGAGAGGAGCTGCTTGTGTCGGTCAGACGGGGGCTTGTGGTCGCTGTTATCCGCGGACGCACAGTCTTTAAAAGTGACAAATGCCTGTTTGGCGATCTTTTGGATCAGAGGAGTCCTGTCCCGCGGCATTCTGTGGACAGTTAGCGGTTCTCCTGATTCAGACACGGGCTGTTCTCCCGCTGATGTAACCCAATGTGTTCCAAGGCGTTCTCACACGCGCTCTACAACATTAAAACCTACATTCTACTACGATTGCGAAAACAAATCCCATCGTTTCTCACAGAAAGCAACCGTCCTCCTCCTCCTCCTCCTCCTCCTCCTCCTCCGTGGGCTGTCGCCTCTGGGTTGGTCACTACAGAGTATGCGCAACTATTGCAAAGCAGCATGGGAATACAAGTTTGGTAACGAAATCTACAGTTGTCAAGATATAATTATAGCATGCATTGCAGCCAGTCACTTTTTAAACCTCTTTTATGATGTAGTCACCCACAAGAACAGACCAGTATACTACTGACAGACCCTTTCTGTATATAAAATCAAATGTGCTTCATTTTAGCAAGACTACATTACCCATAGGCCTTTGAGAGTGTGGACTCCAATGGCAGCGCCCGCCCGCGTCAGCTCCCACACCTACAGCTCGGGGCCAGAAGCCACATGCAACAAATGCCTCCAATGGCCCTTAATCATATCATGGAGAGGCCACTTTGTTTATCCGACTTTGGAATATAACAGCCAAACAGAACAATGTGTCATTTTAAAATAATAGGCCGCCTTTAGTCTAAATAACTTTTTTAAAATTTTAGATACGAGAAGGCTGCTACAGGGGCTCCAGCTTAGAGTTACTGACCAATGGTTGTTTGGCAGAAGGAAGTGAGGCTGGACAGAGTTATATCATTATCAGCACGATCAGAGTCACTTGTGCACGGGACACACGGCGGACACGTGTGTGTGAGCTCTGTGTGTGCGCGCTCGTGTGTTCTCTGTGTGTGTGCGCGCTCCGGGTGTGGGCGGTACCGCTGGAGAACATCTTCACACGCCACTGTTTGAATATTGTGAGTGTACAGTGAATGATGTGAGACAAAAAGAACCATATCCCTCTGAGATAATGAGGCCAATTCATTGTCACATACACACAGGCACACAATAAAAACAACAACACCGTGTTGCTCCACCAAACATGCTTATCCAGCCTCATCACAGACCCCTGCCCCATTACAGTGTACAGCATGGAGAAGTTCACTGGGTTATGGTCTCTCTCACCCAGTAATATTATTTTTAAGTAACTGTACTCTTACTTGAGTAAAATCTTGGAAATCTAGAAGTACTTTTACCCACCTCTGTGTGTCATGTAAGAATAGCTTTATGTGAAAAATATGGTGATGTGGAAATTCTGTTCCTTGTGCCTTAATTAAAAAAATATATTATTTACTTTTTGAGTTTATTTTTTGAAAATATAAAATCTGTTTATTTATTTAAAAAAAAAAATTGGTGCCGGATTACCACAAAATTAAACAAATAATCTGACATTACGCTCAAACAGTTACTCAGGACTTGAGTAGTTTTCTCACCTATGTGAATGAGTATTTTATGTCTCACATCATCCACTATCTGTACCTTACAGAAGCATAATACATTCAATTGTTTAAAGTAACCAACCGGACATGGTGGTGGACAAACAACAGAGGAAAGCCGTTGTGGTTGACATAGCAATACCAAGTGATGGCAACATCAAATTAGAGAAATACCAGGGTCTTAAAGAAGAACTGGAGAAGGCCTGGAGAGTGAAGGCATCAGTGGTGTCCGTGGTCATTGGGGCACTGGGGGCAGTAACCCCTAAACTGGAGGAGTGGCTACAGCAGATCCCAGGAAAAACATCAGACATCTCAGTCCAGAAAAGTGCAATTCAAGATACTGCACAGAACCCTCATGCTCCCAGGCCTCTGGTAGAGGACCCAAGCTTGGAAGGATGAGACCACCTGCGGAGGGTGAGATGGGACCCTCCGCGGCTGGTCTCATCCTTATATGTTTAATTGTTTTCACAACAACTTTCCCCGTAAAATCAGAAACCTTTTTAAATCAGTTGAATGCATAACACTTCATTACTGTGTTCATAAATAGTGACAGTATATGTCTAAATAGTGACTGAATGTAAACGTAAAGTCTGCTGAGGAACATTCACAACCCTTCCTCAAAGTGTTTTAAAAACTTTTTGGATTCGAAAATCAGCAATCCCTTTGACACAGACACAAAAAATATTTAACTGTTGACAGTTGAACTGTGGCCCACAGAGCTCCTCAGCTGAGCCATGTAAAACACTTTGATTCATGAGCTGGACAGAACATAGTGCAGAGTGTTTGTCACTGAGCTGATTTCCATTGGCCGCTGCTTTATGAATATAAAGACAACATTATTGAGGCTGTTTAAAATGTGCATGACTGGCATAGTCCAGAAGTCAAGTGACTTTATCAGAGTTTCCTCAGAGAGCAGCCAAACGACTGAATGAAGCATTGATTGTGTCTGTGCAGTATTAGCATATTCACATATTCACATATTCACATACCAACAACTACAGTAGAGCATTTTACTGAGGTCTTACCATTGTCAGCAGGACAAAGAGTCTGTGTGGGGACTTCTGATCACGGACACTAGTGAACATGAGCTGTATTGGTCCACACCTGCTGCACACACTGGGCTTTTCACCTGAATCTTAACTTAGCTTTGTTTGAAAATGAGAAAAACAGAACTAACAAAAAATCACTATACAGAAATAAGGTATTTGGACATATTTTTGTTAGTACAAAGCTAACATTAGTCTCACCACAAGTGCAGGTCTAGACAGGACTAAGTGGATCTCTCTTAGACCAGTCCATGGACTAGGTCTGATAAACCCTTGACTAGGTCTGATGAACCCTGCACGAGGTCTGATGAACCCTGGACAATGCTGTCATCTGTTTGTGGACGTCAGTGTGTTCTTTGTGCAGTGTCAATACTCTGCCTGTTTACACTGTAATTTTTATATCTGAGAATATGGAGCGTTATGAATGCTCCTGTGGCCTTTAGGATCAAGACAGGCTTTCAAAGAATGCTCACATGAGCCAAAGATGAAAATTCATCAGGCTGCTGGAAAAATGTCTGCATAAGTGAGAGGGAGAGGAGAGAGAAGCAATGCTAATGTTTGTTCTGTTCAACAAAGCTCTGTGTCTGAGAGAGTCCACATCTGACCTCGTCATACACATGTGTCTTCATCTGAGAGCCCTGAAGACCAACAGCTGTATTAACTCACCTAAGAATCGGCCCCCAGGGTCCTCCATCACTGCGACCCCCGGAGCATCAGAGCGGCCCGGGAAAAAATGATCTGGAACTGGCCCATTTGTCTGTGTTCGGGATGCACCGATAGAAGCTATTACCTCAGTACATTCTGTAAACTCATTTTGTGGTGTGAGACGATAAATGACCTTTTGTACTTCTGACCTGCTGGACATTAGGAAAATGACACTATGTAAGGATGTACAATATACAGTATTCATGCGTTACCTCTGCCAAGGAGGTTACACTTTCAACCTGGTTTATTTGTTGCTTTGTTGGTTTGTACTCTACTCCAATCAAATGCAAGAGCCACAATCTACACTTGCCCCATCAGCACTAATGTTTACAGTAGAGGGTAGTTGGGGGAGGGGTGTGGGGTGTGGGGGCAGGAAGGGCCTTCCTCCTCTCTCCTCCCCTCTCCTCCCCTCTCCTCCCCCTCCTCCCCCCCGGCCCTCTCTTTGTCTCTGATGATGTATGAGACAGCCTCTCCATGGAGTACCACAGGAACACGACAGCCTGTACCAACACAGGCCCATAATGGAGACTGATGGGAAGGCTCACTTTGTCCGGGCAGTCCCGAGTCGGCACGCTCTGACGGGGCCCCTACAGGCTCCGACAGGGGCTCTTCACACTGCGACGGGGGCCCTCGTAGCAAAGCAGTGTGGCCCCGGCGGCTCACGTGTGTCAGCCGCTCGGTCCGTCAGGCGCAGCGGGTGGTTGATGTACGAGGGTCCAGGGCGTGGGGGGTCCCGGGACATTCCTGAGATGACTGGACTGAGGAGGAAGTGTTTCAGTGACAGCTGTCAGTGTCACAGCCATCACTGGTCCTGGTCTCTTCATACACTAGTCCCCTGCATTGGCCCTGTGCTCTGCATGACAAATATTGCGATTACAATTCTATTTGCAATATTGTTTTAAAAAAGATTCAGTTCACTGCACATTTTAAACCTACCTGGAAGAATTAACACTTAATTAACACAATATGAACTGTAAAACTTCCACAAAAGTCACATGCCTTTCAGAGGTAGAGGTTAGACCTACAAGGTCAGCAGATTTTTGTTTTGTTTTTTTGTTCATATTATTTTGAAGTAACTGAACTCTTACTTGAGTAAAATCTTAGAAATCTAGAAAGAGTAAGAGTACTTTTAGTCACCTCTGTGTGTCATGTAAGAATAGCTTTCTATGAAAAATGTGATGATGTGGAAATTTTGTTCCTTGTTCCTTAATTTTTGAAAATATTATTTACATTTTTAGTTTATATTTTGAAAATATCAAAATCTGTTTATTATTGGCTACTCTACCCACATCTGTACAGTCTGTGAATGGCCTCGAAATGTTTAAACCCCATATGGCCTTTGAGTCAAAAAGTTTGCCCACCCCTGGTTTAAGGTCTGGACATCCATGTGTGAAAATTATGTCTCATGATACCTGAACAACTCTTTCACAACCTGAGCCTGATGAATCCTGGCATTGTCATCTTGGAATATCAGAGAAGAAAAAATTAAATAATGAAATCATTCAGTATATTCAGGTAGTCAGCTGACCTCATTCTTTGGACACATCATGTTGCTGACCCTAGACCTGACCAACTACAGGAGACTCTCACCTAATTACTTCCATCCCAGATACCATCCAGATGGACACTTTTTTTGGGCCTGGGCAATGTGTTTGTGGTGATGTAGGAGACTTTCTGATCCAAGACCTAGAGATTTTGTGAATACTTTAAGCATCAATTGCTAACAATTAACAATTGTCTGTTTTTAGTTATTCAGGTGTACTTGGTTTGCTCATGTGACTTTATAGTGGCACCAGGAATTGCACCCATCCATCCATCCATCCATCTTCTTCCGCTTATCCGAGGCCAGGTCGCGGGGGCAGCAGTCCACCAGACTTCCCACTCCCCAGACACCTCCTCCAGCTCCTCCGGAGGAATCCCGAGGCGTTCCCAGGCCAGCCGAGAGACATAATCCCTCCAGCGTGTCCTGGGTCTTCCCCGGAGCCTCCTTCCGGTAGGACCTGCCTGAAACAGGCATCCAGGGGG
>JAVQKC010147644.1:0-10222 GCA_036025475.1 Philypnodon macrostomus | reverse complement strand
AGTACCCAAATCAATACAGTTCGGCGTCTTTATGGTATGCACCTGTGTGCAAATGTTGAAACTGATCCGGCAATTCGTTTTTGAGTTATCGCGTTCACAGCTAGGATCTGCGGACGCGGGCGCGGGCGAACACCGACGTGATTCCATAATATCGGCGACACGCTGTTTTCGCCGATATAATTAAGCATTAATTACAGTATTTTACATAAATTTAGATAAATGAAGAAGAACTGATGATGATTTTAGCCTGTAGCATTTAGCCTATATAGTAACAATTGTTCCGAGCCCAAAGCCACCCACAGTTTAGGGCAGCAAGCCAAGAGAAAAACATTGAAGTTTAAAGTTTAATTAATTATTCACTAGTTAAAACTGCATCAAAACCAAGAATAAACAAAATGAAAGCTTTTTATTTTTTATTTAATCAAAACATATTTTGATTAAAGGCTCTAATAAATAGGAAATATGTTTTGACCATGATGTTATGATATACAGTATTTAGATTTTGTAATACAGATATTGGAATAACAATAATATTGTGTAGCCCTAATCTAATTCACAATTTCTCCAAAGAAAATGTGCTTAAAGCAGCAAAAAATGCTAGGTCAGTTTATTTTTTTTTTTACAAGAGGTGAATTTGCTGTATAAATTAGGCTACTCGTGCATCAGTATTTGTGTTAGAATCAGCTGTGTCGTCTGTTCTACCCCCGCTGACTTAAAGCTGCTGACCACGTCCACCTCAGACCCCACAGTCCCAGAGGTGAACCAGGACTAGACCCCTCCTCTGACCATAATTATGGCCCTAATGAGTCCTTAAGTCCAGCCACCGAGAGTCGACAGAGCCCTACACAGCCAGGCACCATAAATCATGCTTATCTTTGGACAGTACCACACAGATTCAACCAGATTTAGGACTGAAAAGCATTAGGGAAAAAGGAAGCAGCTTATCCCAGCGACTATGGGCTTTAGGCAGTATACACCCTGGACAATGACCAGTTAATCGCAGAGCTGACACCAAGACATTGACAGATCTGAACTAGAAAGTGCTCAATGAAGACTAAACTAGATCTTGACCACAGTATAAACCAGGTCGAAATTTTTAACTACTACCTGTTACAAAAAAGTAGTAATTATTATGGGCCTTGGATGGGGTACACCTGGGACACTGGCCAGTTAGTCGCAGGGCTGACACAATGACATACACTAACCCCGAATTTACACCAAACCAATCGCGGAGGGGGAACTTCAGCAGACCTTTTCACGCGCGTCACACCAAAAGCAACAATTCACCCCTTTCTGCAGTGGCTCGTGTGGATCTGCCCTCTGTATTTTACACTGAACCTCAGTGATTTGGGTAAAAAAAAACAGGCAAAACAAACCTATTTGACAAGATGGATGCAAAACTGGGGCATCTCTGCAGCTAAACTGAGAACTAGCCTTCAAAAGAACATTTATACATGTGTAATTAATTACTTACCCCCAAAAGCTGTGACTATACAGTCCCATGCCTTCTCTTTCTGTGTATAATTGTTGTAAAATACGTGCCTGGGGTTGTAAATTCCTTTTACAGCGATGCCTCGATGTTCATTTCACCGTTATGTACTTCTGTGCTTTTATTTTGAAAGTGCAGAGGAAGTTTTATTACGTAAGTCCGGGCCTATATTTCCTGTTTGGCCGTCATTATCTAAGGAAATTTACACGGGTGCAGTGGCAGTTCCGCTCGAATCCTATGTGGAGCGGGCGGTGTGAATTGTCACTGATTACAACAGAGAGCCGTTATGCTGCTGTTCCACGTCACTCTCAGACAAACAGACAACCATTCACTCACACATTCTGTCTCTACGGGACATTTAGATTCTCCACTTCACCTATACATGCTTGTCTTGGGGTGGTGGGAGTAAAAGTTGAGAACCCACAGTAACACGGGGAGGACATGCAGATTCCACACAGATAGATTGTGCATATAGGCCATTTACTCAGGAATGCTATGGCTAAATCAATAGAATGACCAATACAGATCTTAACTATGAAGAATGAAAGAGCTAAACCATGACTAAATCAGGTCTAAATTCTGGACTTAACCTGTACTACACACAAATGACCATAAGATTATTGGGATATGTGTGATTCTCCTTGACATTGCAGGAACAAAAAAAAGGTTGGCCTCTATACACTGTCAAAATAGTATACCATATTTATTTTCAATGCCTATATATAGCCCGTATATCTAAGCCTGGCCCGACTTGATCATATCCTCAAGTGGAAGGATTAAGGAAAGAGGGCAAACAGACACATAGGTACAAATGCATTAGCTTTGCAGGGATACTGCAGAAGTCTATGGAGGATTACCATTTAGAAAAAGCAACTGCAACAATGCCATGTCTTTGAAACTGGGATAAGGTCAAACTTAAGCACTTTTTGGGTCCATGTACAAGCTGTAGAAACAATGCTAATGTATACCAATGCAAGCATATTCAAAATGGTGGAGCCCATGTTAGGTAAACAATGGCAACAAGCTCTGAAACTGAAGTCAGCAATATTTCCACCTCATAGATTCTCAAAAAGTCACAATTTCTAAAGACATTTTAGCAAAAATGACAAAACATTAGGGACTGCACTTATTGATAGTTTTAATCCAATATATTTTGCCATCAACTAGCAGAAGCAGGTAGCAAATAAACAGCAAAAGAGAGTGGAATAGCATGGAATAACAAAACAATGATGACTCAACGTTATGCCAAAAATGACCAAGTCTGACCAATGAAAAAGCTGGAGGTAAGCAGAATAGCAGGAGTTCTTACCTGTAGTGTACATGTGTAACTGTGGGAGGCCTGTATCCAAAAATCCAGGTCTGGATGTCCATGGGCCGTGCTTTGGGGTAGGCTATAGTCACGTCTATTACCCACTGGAGGCTTCTGGACTTATTTAGACCTAAAACAAAGGCGAGACAAAGACAGAATACATTTAGCACAGTCCACCATAGAGTTTGACTTAGATGTTTTAAGGCTAGGAAACTAATTAATGTGTTTTGAGATGGCTGGAAACTATATTTGTCATTAACCCAATATGTTATGTTCTCAAGCCCTATTTAGCCATACTCATAAAAGTAGCACACATTCATTTTTAATATTAAGTTTTTTTTTGTTTTTGTTTTTTTAAACTAATGGCCATAACCCAATAACTATCTACACAATGAAGTTAGTAGAACACAGCCTTCCTAATGCACTTTTTTGTGGCCATCAAAAGAAAGTGTAGGCTGGCTTATTGAATTAAATAAAATTAATTAATTAAAATATATTTGAAGAAACTTGGATGGGTCCTACAAGACAGACAGAATTGAACATGGGAAATTTTAGACTTACTTCCTGGCCTTAACCTTGATCATACAAGAAAAAAAAGAGCAGCATTGCACATTGTATAACCTTGCGTACACAGTTTTTGGATAAATGAATGGCAGCAGACTAGATGCAGAGGGCTTTTTGGATTGGTCAGTGCTTCCTGGATTGGACGGGGCTAGGGAGGTGAGGTGAGGGGATCAAGAGGAATCACATGTTTGTAGCTTTTAGAAAGGTTTAAGTGTGAATTTAAGTGTTCTCAAATGTGTAAATAAAGCAAAACACAACTTCAGGTATGTTTTGCTTGAGCACTATAAAATGGGAGAAAGTAAGAACAACTAGGACCATCTGAGAAGCACATGATATGGTCCACTCCCAAAAATACCACACACACACACACACACTTTCTGACCGAAACTAACATCCAACAACCTCTCTACACTATCTTCAACCCTGGGTGACATTGCTCCTATAAACAGCAACCATTCAAATGGGCCCTACTATGTTAACTAGGGATGCAACGGCTTGGTTTTTGGGTCATGGTTTTGGTTCGGTTTCAAAACCTTTTGAGTCATGAAAGTGTAATATTAAGTCTTGAATATAGATAAATGACAAACAAATATTAATTTTACACCAAGCAACACACAAATGTATACTGTGGATGTAAATTGCTTTGGTGGTCAAAGAGGACCAGACAAAGGTTAAATCTAGTCCTCGAAGTGCAGTGCTGTCAATCACCCACAGTGAGGAGAAGTGAGAGAGAGGGAGAAAAGAAAAAAATCCTCTGGCAACCCGTGGTTTATAGGCATATTGAACTGGCTGTAGTATAGAAGTGGGTGTGGACAGCAAGGGGAGAGAGGGCCTTAAAAGGGAAATGTACTTTATCTGAGCTTCATAAACAGAAGCCTAATTTAAAAAGAAAGAAAATTGTATGACCCCTTTAAAGAAAGCAAGCAAACCTCAGCTTCACGTGACTTGGTTTTTGGCAACTATAATAAGTCTCTGTTGCACTATAACTTCACCAGTTTATTCAACCCGGGGTGACATTGTGTGGCTTATAAACAGCAAACACTAACATCAAATCCTCTGTCCCGGTAGAGTGGTTGAGTCAGCAGCTGTGGGGCAGCGTGCCTTTGAGCAGGACACTCGGGTCTTTGGGGCATGTGGCTGTGTGTTTAATGCCATTAGTGCAATACAAGAGAAAGGACAAGCCACTGATGCAACCACAGCATCCTCCACCTCTTAACTCTCGTTATTCACCTGAACGAACAATAGAAGGGCAAAGACGGACATAGACAAGCAATACATAAAAGGCTTTTTAATGTTTTCAAGAGCATAAAAGAAACTTCCAGAACACGCTGTACGTTTAGACTGTGTAGGTTTACATGTAAAAAGATAAAGATACACTTCGAGGGCTGCACAATTTAGAAAAAATATCCACGTGCATTTTTATGACAACTAATGCAATGGTGATCAGATTTGCAATATCGTTTTTAAAACCAAAATTCAATTCACAGCACATTTTAAACCTGTCCGAAAGCTTTAACCCCAACCCTAACCCATGTTTTGTAGATGTTAGCCCTATAAGGTAAGCAATATATTTTAAATACATTTAGTTTTTTGCAGGGTATGCATTACAAAAATTGCAGCCTTTGAAATTGCTATTTTGGTTTGTGATTAATTGTGTATCCCTATAAACTTCCCGTTTTGTTTACTATATATCTGCGTCATTCACGCCTAAAACATCAGCAAAGCTATTTTTGGAAGCATGACATCATAAAAAAGGCCCTGATGACATACGGTAGTTTCCTCAAATTAATTGCATACCTAACAGACTTGTCTTTTCAGTAGCTGTTTGATATAGTGCTTTGGTGGTCTGTTGAGGTTGCTGCCCCACACTTCGCTGAGACTGTACATTCTGTATATTCTGTAGAGCTGTGTGTGCAGCCCTGTAAATGGCTGAGGCCATAGTTTCAATAATAATCTGCTGCTCCAGGTCTGTCTGCTGTAGCACTAACACAGCACATGGTCAGAGGAGAGGTAGACACACAATACAAACCTAATGAGGGAGCTCACCAACAATAGAGACTGCTTAACTTAGATTGTTTAAGTAAAGGTACAGATTATTATCATGTTGGACACTTTTGCAAACAGCATCTAGGCAAACAATAATAATGCATAAGTCATATATAGCGCTTTTCCAGACAGTCAAAGATAATTACATTTAATTGCTTTATTTATTCACTCCACAGTCACACACTGGTGGTGGTTAGCTACTTCTATAGCCACAGCGCTCTGGGGAATTCTGACAGAGACGTGGCAGCCATAACGCGTCTATAGCCTCACTGACCACCACAAAACACCAATTACACAATGTGCCCCTATATAAGTAGCACATAGACAAAACAATGTGGACAGGATGTAGCGGGATTCAAACCAGTAACCTCCGATTATAGGACTACCACCACAATTCTTTAAGTTACTTAGGTAGTTATCACTTACACTGCTTTATGGTTGTATTTAGGACTACTCTGTAACACACCACTGTAACACTGCACATTTGAGGTTTGAAGAATCCTCAGTGTTTCCCCTATTCTTCAGAGTTCGACCTCACATCAACAGACTCTCTGTGGACTGGAGCTACAAGGTCAGAGCAACACAACAGACTTTGATACAAAATGAGGGATAAACTGCTGCCAATTAGGGATGTAACAATGTATCGTTCCACGATATTTCACGATATCCGTCGTACACATGTCACAGTGCAAAGTTTATGAATGGAAAAATGAATCCACGTCCTAATTGACAGCCCTAGTGTGCTGCTATTGATACGGAGTAGTTGTACTAATGCCACAACGTCAAACACCTGCATAAAATATGATTCATTTCTCTCCTCTCATCAGATGCATGCGCTACACACAACCTGTTTTTACCACTTTGACCTCAGGATGTTGGACATTGAGAGCACCGAGCTGTAAAACTCGTCCTCTGTGTGAGCCTGAGCGGAGGGGACACAGAGGGGCCGGGCTGCTCAGTGCCTCACTCACAGAGGGAGAAGCTTGAAATGAGGGGTCCGTGCACGGTCAATGTGGTGATAAAATAGGTCACGTGCAAGCACTGTTACAAGTAATCTGGCAAAACTTTTCATCAAACTCCTACAGAACACATACGACGATAGACAAGTAGCAGCTTACATGTGGAATAAGCACCAAGTAAACCCATTATTCAGAGCACTCTCTAGTAGTATGTAGGCTGTACCTAAAATACATGACCATGTGGATTTATTTAGACAATATGAAATAAAATCCACCCTTGTCTTATTTATATTAGTCTAGTTATTTAAATGTTTTAATTAAATGCCAATAATTAATATGGCAATGAATCATAATAAAAATAATATTTAATATCATCATTGTACTGAACCGACAGTCACGTATTGCGAACGAATTGTGAGCTGGCTGAATCGTTACACCCTTACTAATCAATAGAAGTGAATGGATATTAAAGTATCAGTCAATCTAGATGTACCCCACGCAAATCCCAAAGTAGCTGACACCACATTACTTAAAACTGTAGTCTGGGAGTTCCCTTTTATTTATTTGTAAAATAAATTAATAATGTCTATGATGCAACTCAACTCAGAGTTCTTTGGTTACCAACATCATCATCGAGTTTTTGAATGGTCTGATTTGATGGCCAGGGCAGGAAGAAAGTAAAACTTGACAGCTCATGGTCAAGCATTTTATTAATAGTTTTAACATTTTTATTTTATATTAGGAAACCTCCAGACAGCTTTAACATGTTCAGAAGTCAGTATTTCCACAGCCAATAAGAGCCAAGGACCCAAGATATTTCTGAATCTAAAAACGATTTATTCACATTTTCGGATAAGCTTCTCAATTTGAGTTTTTCACTCAGGTGTAGCCATTATCTTGAGATGTTCCGTTTTCCTTGTATTCTTTGGCACACAGAAAACCTGAGTCATGCCCTTTTAGACGACCACATATTGAAAAAATTGGAAGTCAATGACTAAGTGATGGCTAATTGTGGCTAATTACGCTCCCATAGAGCTACAGTAAGTGACAATTGCAATTCTAAGTCCTGCTGTTAACATTTTTTGGGGAATACAAGATTCACTTGCAGATTCAGTTAAATTGTACTGCGTGTTTAAATTGATAACAATACACCCATGTCTGTTACTATTGTAAAATGGATAAAACAAGTCAACTCAACTGCATTATTGTTCACTCCAGTCACGCTGGTGGTGGTAAACTCCTGTAGCCACCTCTGCCCGGCGCCCACCACCATACACCAATCACACAACACATTTATACACAGACAATGTGGGTTAAGTGACACAATGACAGTATGAATAGAAAGTTGTAGTGGGATTCAAACAATGACAATAGACCTAACCTACCCAACCTAAACTGTTGAGACGAACAAGCCAACTAAGAATGAAATCAACGATAGCAATACAGTGGTTAAAACATGTTTGTTAAAATGTCCAAAACTTGACTACTTTTTGTCAAAGTAGTAGCCCACAAACTTAATAATACTTGATGTAGAAGCCAGGGGAAGAAAAAAAATAATTATGCTTTAATCTTATTTTAACACTCATGGTTTTCTACGCAAACATGCATGTATTTACCAGACTGGTTGTTGTTCCCAGTGTCCCCACCCACGCTGCCATTCTCTTGCTGAGCGGCCAGTGTCTTGAGGATGACGTGGGTTGCGCCCAATCGAGGCAGCGTCACATGGGTGAGGTGAGGCAGTGAGTTCTTTTTGCCGAACAGCTGACTGGTTTCCCGCCTTTTCCTCAAGAACCCACCCTCTGGAAAAAGAACTATCCATTTCCGGTCGCGGCTGTGGTAGTACTTGTCTAAGTGGTCCTTCAAGTAGATCAGCTGTTTGTCTCGATGAGCTTTACCCTGAGAAAAAAAAAAAGACAAAAATTTACTAAACTATGCAACAATATGCCTTAGGCAGGGTACACCCTGGACAATGACCAGTTGCTGGGTTGGCACAGAGACACAAACAGACAACCATTACGCAATTATCAATTTAGATAGATTCTCCTAACACATGTCTTTGGGCGGTGGGGATACATCAAAATTATTTTACTATGACCCTTATTATTTAGAAATTTTGAAATAAATCCCTGTGATAGTCATGACCCACTTTTTGGTCTTGACTCCCATGTTGACAAACACTGTATTAAATGCTTTTTTACATTTTAGTAGGCGTGTTTAATTAAACAATAGTCAGCTATGCATAGATTAACATGATTTTACTTTGGTTCTCGAGTTTTGCATAATGTAACTAATCCTTGTTGACATTCTGTGCATGATTTTTGAGTCATTGCATTCACAGTTTGTGCCATTAATGAATTAATTACTTAATTAATATTCATCGTAGAAGTCACAAAATCAATCCAGTTCGGCGTCTTTTTGTTTTTTAGCTATCATGTTCATGCATAGGATCTGCTGACCGGAGTGATTCCATAATATTGTCGTTTCGCAATACACAACCGTTCACTTTCATTCACCAAGCTTGTCAATTTGTCTTATAGGCCTTATAATGTGAAATAGTTGCATTTTATGTCAAGTACTTGAAGTGGGTTACAAGCAAATAACTTCTATGATGAATCTACTGCAGCGGTACGGACCATAGCTCAGGTTGATAATGTTATAACTAAAATCAATGTGAAACCATGATGGGGCTGACAGCATTAAGAGCATTAGCACTGATGGGACAAAGAGGAGAAGGAAGAGGAGGAGAGGCATTGATTTTTAGTTTAGGACCAATCGAAACACATTCACATCTGCAGACAGACGAGGAAATGCTAAACACAAACCATTATTATAAGCAGCAGGAGAAGCTAAAGAGGCTAAACATGCTAACAGCTAACTGACCTTGGGATGGGTGATGGTTGGACTACTGTACTTAAGAGTTAAGAGGAGGGAAGATAGAGTCTGGTGCTAATAGTGAAGTGCATGTTTTAGTGATTCACCCAGAGGCTAGCTGATCTGTCTCAGTGCCTTATTTTCCCTGGAATTTGGTCAACTCCCAACTATAAATAATGCTATTACAATGTCCACAACTGTGGTAAGCCTGTTGCAAAAACTGCTTATATCACATATACTGTATACAATATCCATGTTGAATATTATTATGAGAAAACTTTAAATAATTGATACCACTTTGGAGGATAGATAATTAGAAGATTTACAGCAATAAATTGTGAATGGTGATATGAAATCATGCATTAAATTGCGATACAGTGCATTAATTAAAAACACTCGCCCACTTCTTTATCAAATGTCTATAACAATGGATGGCATGTCAAATATTTATACATCTGGGTATTATCCTGGAAATTGACTAAACCAATACTTGTCCAAAGCCTTGTATTTCATTATACTGTAGTGTCAGTGTTTGCCAGCTGGTGGATGAGGTGTGGTTTGTGGTTTAAATTACAAACAATGGTAAATTACAATAGAAAACATGACTTCTTTCATTAGCTTTCAGCTAGAAACTTGTTAAATGTAAGTTAAATTTCCATTTTTAATCTCTCCAGCTTCATTCACAGGTTCATATTCATCAATAGCCAAGTCTTACACCTCAGACTATAGTGTTAAATCACAGTTGGGTGAGAATGAGACAAAAATATCTGTCTCTAAAAACAGAAAGGTAAATGGGAACATGAAGTACTTTAGAGATTGTTGAATGAGATGTTTTTTCAGTTTATGTCAGTAATCTTTGTCCAATTATTCAAACAAGGCCTGTGCTGTCGTCCCGACAGCAAAGTGTATATCGGCGAAAACGACCCCATACGTCTGCCCCGTACGTCTGCCCCGTACGTCTGCCCCGTATGTCTGCCCCATACG
>JAVQKC010147638.1:0-10035 GCA_036025475.1 Philypnodon macrostomus | reverse complement strand
TAAATGTAACTGAGTAAATGTAACTGAGTAAATGTGACTGAGTAAATGTAACTGAGTAAATGTAACTGAGTAAATGTAACTGAGTAAATGTGACTGAGTAAATGTAACTGAGTAAATGTAACTACCCACCTCGGCTCCATTCCTATAGTATTATCCTTCCCAAATTTTGACAAATTATCCAAACAGAAGCTTAAGGTTTTATCCAGAGTAGGGCCATATTTCAGATGTCTGCAACATAAAGGTCCACACTGATGTGTTTGGTGGTGAGGAATATTTCTAGAATGTTCTCAGTCGATCACATTAATAACCTCAGTATAAATCACTAAACGGTTTGTACTTTGTCAATTCACATGTTTTTATTCCATTTTTCATTTTTGTGAGGTGACATCTGACAGATTACCCTCTCTCAGCAGAATAAAGGCACCTTCAGACCAAATCATGACTAATTCTCTCTGCGTCTCTAGAATATAATGAAGTTTTAATGGTTTTCAGTCACCCAGTTGGATTTATGGACAGACAGTCGCTCATTCAGGCTCAGTGCTGCTGCCTGACACGCGTCAGAACCATCGAAAAAAAGTCCTGGTAAACAGCCAAGAACAACCTGAGGAAGACGAGCGGTGCTAAAAATGGATGCATTAAGATTTACTTAAAACAGCTTTGGATATGTGTTTATTAAGATCTTACTTTGATCAAATCACCAAACGCTAAACTGTGTCTACTATTAGTCTACTCTTAGTCTAAACCAGGACTAAACCAGGTCTAAACCAGGTCTAAACCAGGTCTAAACCAGGTCTAAACCAGGACTAAACCAGGAGGTAGGAAGATTCAAACTGCAAATAAACCGAACCTAAAACAAACCAGGACTTAAAAAGGATTACACCATAAATAAAAAATAGCTAAATAACCAGCTTTAAAAGCTATGATGATCAGCTAATCTCGGAAGATTGTTGAAAATTCTGCAGTGTATACATTTATGCTCTGCTATTCGTTTTGACAATGCCAGTGTTCATTAATAAAAAAGTAAAATAAATAATGAACATTGGATTGGATGTACAATGAATTGGTAGTTAAAAAGGAATTAGGAATTCTTCTGTTGCTGTGATGTTATATTTTTACCATATCGCCCACCCCTACCATGAAATGAACAGGACTAAACCAAGACTAAACCAGGTCTAACCGTGCATTCTGATGTCCTCAATGTATCTTATTTTATATCCAAATCAAATCAAGACAATGTTGCTGATGTGAATTTGCATTTGAGAGGACACTGGTGGGTGATGGTGAAGGTGGGGGGATGAAGCAGCCTGCTTGAAGGGGGAAGGAAATGTGCTGTCACAGGCTGAGCACTGAAGGACTGTTGGTGTGACTGGAATAGGCAATCTGATGCTCCATTCAGCAAACAGTCACACTATAGTATCACTGCAACACACATACACATTCTGAACAGGGGCGTAACATCGGGAAGTGCGGCCAGGGCATGTTGACGGGGCCCTGGGTGTGCAGGGGCCCATAAAACCAAACTAAAACATAACTTGAATATAAATACAAATGAAAGTTCAACAATGGAATTGACAGGGACTAAACCAGATCTTGATAAGATATAACCAAGGACTTAATAAAGTGTAAACCAGGACTAACCTAAACTAAACTAAAACGAGTCCAAACAGGGTCAAACCAAGGTTAGCTAAGACTAAACCAGGTTTAAAACATGTGTAAGAAACAAATAAACCCTGCATGAAGGTAGGACTAAACCAAGATAAATCAAGTGTAAACCAGCACTTAACAAAGTGTAAACTATGAATAATTCACTAACTAAGGTCTAACCACACACTTAATAAGGTGTACCCCAGGACTCCGGCTAAGTAAGGTCTAAACCCAGACTAAACTAAAAAGGTCCAAAGCAGGACTAAACAAGATCTAAACAAGTACTAAACCAAGACTATGAAAACCTGCGCTGGGGACCCTAGAGAAAATAAGGACTAAACCAAGACTAAACCATGACTTAACAAGGTCTAACCGGTGAATGAAGCAGAACTAAAATCTGACCAAGCCAAATCTTAATAAGCTCTAAAATGGTGCTAAGCAAGGCCTAAACCAGGATTTAGGGCAGCACAATGAATTGAAATGGGACCGAAATTTCAATTGTAATGGTCGCAATTACAAAATCTCAAAGGCTGCAATTTCTGGGCAGTATAATATCATCTGCACAAAACAAAATCTCTGTAAGAAACCTGCTTACCTCGTAGGTTTAATGTTCTGAAAAGCAAGTTTATCGGATTCTGATTCATTTCAGAAATTGGTGGAATTTGCTTCCAGTACAACACGCCATGCTCACACCTCTGAGTCAGAACAAACAACAATACAAGCAATACATAGACAAATACATACAGACATTTCAGATCAAGACCTGGTTTACTGTCCGTACAGCAGTTGGGGGAAAAACGCTTTTGACTCTGACTGATTTTATTTGCAGGGACCTGTAGCATCTCCCATGAATGTGAACAGGTGAGATGCAGCGTGAGAAAGGTCAGAGGTGATGTTATTGCTCATTGTGTGATACAGATTGTCAATGGACGGGAGGGTGTGGCCTGTGATTTTTTGATGAGAATCAGGTCGTGCAAGTGATTTAGCACCAGGTTCATGCGGTGAGAGATGGGAGAGGGGCGACTATCATCCGGGCCGGCTATCAGGGACTAACCGAAGATCCGAAGATCTAGGTGGATTCTGACTTAGAGGCGTTCAGTCATAATCCCACAGATGGTAGCTTCGTCCAATTGGCCAAGAACATACACCAAATGTCTGATATATTCTATTGTGTCAATATAAAATCACAATTCAATTTTTCTTAAAATCATTCAGCCCTTCCAGATCTCTAAATGAGGTACCAAACTGGCCTAAAACAGGAGTAAAAAGGGTTTAACAAGGACCGAACATAACTATAAAAACCATCAGTGGGACAACCACAGAAAACCATTGACTCTGAATCTAAGCTTGGATTCGCTTGTTTTTGCATGACCTCATTGCTTCTCATGAATAAGACACTAGCCCCACTTCTTAAAACTGAATTATATCTTCGGAGATACATTTATGGATTATTCGCAGATTCATCTCTGTCTGTGATTTACCGCCAACCAGATCAAATTTTGATGGAAACAGCAGGAGGAAGTAGCCCTAAGATGAAAAATTAAGTCTTTTAAAAACCGGGCTTGTGTAATGCTGCTGCACCAGGAACAAGGTTTTGGCCCGGGCTCATGAATGTCTGATGAAAAGTCATGTTCTGTTTGATTTTACTAGCAGGAGGTACTCGGATAAATGTGTCCAGAACGATTTCGAAAGATATATGTTATGGGTAGAGAACAGCTGAAAAAAGTATGTGAAATCACTAATAGCAAAGATAAAAGGGTTGATCAAGATTTATTCTCCTTTAATATGAGTGAATGAAATGTGAATAAGAAGAAACGAGAAGGGTAATGGATAATCTCCTTGTATAATTCTAGTGATCCTCATTGAGCTGCAGTATATTGGACTCAAACAGAATATTTTTATGCAGGTTTGATTTTTGTCTAATTTACCTGTTGGTTTAACTGTTAGCAACTTAAAAGGTATGGCAACGATTTGGATGAAATTTTTAGGCAAGGTCAGAAATGACACAAAGACTAATTGAAAAGATTTTGGCCATGATCCAAAACATGGTATGGATCCAGGATTGTATCTTTTAAAATGCCAATTGTTAGACCAGTTGTCTAAATTTAGGAGAGGAAAGGAAATGCCTTGGCGGAGGTCTGCGTGCTCCGAGTTCTTTCTAGTTCATATATTGCTGTTGTGTCTGTGTTGTGGTCGGAAAGGATAGACACACGCGCACACACACACACACACGAACACACACACACACGAACACACACACACACACAAAGCTATTAAAATAATAAAATTGCTACCTACAATTTTCTCTATAGACATTCAGCCATTGCATATTCACAGGCAGTGTCACAATGTTCTCAAATATTGAGAGACCATTCAATTTAGGTAGATCCTATATACTATCCTTATTATCTGATATCCCATATTCTGATTGACCAAAATAATCAGGCTTGGTCAGGGTTAGCACAGTTGTATTGTATTAAATCTGCTTTTGAAAATACTACAAGCCAATTTTTATATATTATATATATTTTTGGATACCCAAATCAAATCTATGGTGACCTCTTTTGGATCCCAACCTATTCTTCAAAGATTCAGTTATATCTCAGGGAAAAGTGTGTATTTCTTTTGTTCTCATCTTATTCCCAAGACCCTTCTCTTTACTTCTTAGTGTCTTAGAAAGGCCATAGGGGCTGTGAGAGGAGCCTATCAGATGGCTCCAGCCGCTACAGAAGAGCTCAGGATATGCTAATGGACTACAGATTAAGATATGTAGCTGGGGGCGCAACCACACGCACACACTTTTACTGTAGCCCATGACGGAAGAGAGGATATTAATGGTACATCTAAGGACTTTGGAATCCATGATGAGAATATTGGTCATTTTTCTGTGGAAATATAATATGATGAAAGTCTGCATGTTGCCCTTGTTCTTTCCAGACATGTTTACCCCCTGTCCAAAGCGAACCATAATGATGATGATGGGTTTTATAAAGCACTTTGCTCGACACTCACACACGCCTTACAGTTGCATTATTCATTCACTCTCCATGGTGGTAAGCTACTTGTGTAGCCACAGCGGCCCAGGGGCAGTCTGGCAGAAGCATTGCTGCCATTCTGCACCTATGGTTTCCAAACACCAGTTACTACATTCAATCATGGGCAATGTGGGTTAGGTGTCTTGCCCAGAGACACAATGACATTATGCGCTTGAGCGAGAATTCGAACCGATGACCATCTGCACCACTACCGCTCCAAATATACAGACATATATAATACAGAAATCAGCAAATGTAGACAACCCCAATACTCATTACTCGTGGAGGGTCTGGTTGTTGTTATTCTGAGGTGCTATTTCAGATCTAGTATTTGCAAACTTCAGATCCTTCAAGCAGAAAAGCTCCATTGATTCTCTTTTCAGCATTTCTCTCGATTCCAATTTTAAAAGTAGATCCAAGGAGCAGAGCATTACTATCTTTGATCATTATATTAGTAATGGTGAGATGTTGATAAAACAGTAAGACAAACGACCTTGTGCCGAATGTATACGATGAGAAATAGGTTTCACGAGAGGAACTCCAGCTGTGCACACAGGTGAGAAGATCCCGCCTCCTCACTCCCCTGTTGCCACGGCGATACACAAACAGGTGCGACCCCTTGGACCCCTTACCCCCCAACTCCCTCCATCTCTTCCAACAATTCATCCCTATAAAAAATCTCACTCGCGGTGCCGATCCCTTTGTGTGATTGCTCATCCTTCTTCATTGCGGGTTGCGCTCTCTCCCGGGGCCCACCATCTGTACAGTAACAGGTGCAGCGGCCGATGTGACGGATGTGTTTGTTACCTGTGGCGCCGCCAGAAGCTACAGCCCGCAAGAGAATAGCTGCCTCTTTGAGTCTTCTTCCTGACCTACTAGAGCTATCGGCTCCTTCGAATGAGACAAAGCAACGTTTTTTCGCCTTTTTCTTTTAATCACAAAGAGCCTACATCAGGACTAAACCAGGACTTAGTCTAGAAATAAACTAGAAATAAATACATGACATTATTTAAAAACAGGGACTATTACAGAACTAAATATTAGGAATAAACCAGAACTAAACCAGGTCTTATAATAGAAAATAATAGAAATTAATTAGGCATTAATGCATCCATTTGATCCTTGTGTCATTAATGACCTTCCCTGAAAATTTAATCCAACTCTGTTCAGTACTTGCCAACAGACAGACAAACAAACAAACCAACCAAAGGGGGGCAGAACAGAGACAACACCAGAATTAAACTGGGTCTAGATTTAATAAACTAGGGCTAAACCAGGTCTAAATCTGGACCCAAGTGATCCCAGAAACCTTAATTTCTGAAGATAAAATGGTGAGAGCTGAGCTTTATATACCTTTTTTTCCCCTGAAACTTACTGTTATTGGTCAGTGGTAGTGTCTTTCCCCAGGACACAAAGAAGCAGGATTCAAACCATCAACCCTCTGGTTATAGGACAACCATTCTACCAGTGAGCCACTGTTGCCCCCCAAGGTTTTTGAAGGGAATCGTGGCATTAAAAACTATTTTGTGTGGAAAAAAGAGAATGAGAAAACAGCAAGAAAATGGTGGCTGTGATTTTCTTCTTCTAAACCATGTCAAAATCAGGACTAAAATTTAAATCCTACCACACTACACCCGACACTAGAAAGTGCCCAAGTACCACTAATACTCATACTAATAGTACCCACACCACAGTTTGAGGAGGACGGCAAGGAGGATGGCAAGCAAGCTGTTGTGTCTTCTGAGTCGCATTTGAGTAAGCCTTTTAGCAGCCGGAGTTTGGGTAATTAGTCCCATTGGTTATTTTGTTTCTGTGTGCGCGCACGTGTGTGTTTTTGTGTGAGCGAGTGTTTGCCGGCTCGAATCATCAGTCTCGCAGGTGAGTGATTAAATGCTCTACAACACCTGGAAGTGTCTCCCCATTCCTTCACAGGTGCGCCCGCGAGAGCTGCCCCGGCCCAGGCACAACACACTCGGCTGGATGGCCCTCCGATGCACTCTCCAGTCAAGTCTGAAACACTTGAAGAAATTCAGATGCCTTGGCTACGAGACGGTCTCAACGGTAAAATACTGTACTATCAAACCATGGTGGCAAAGCGGTTAGCAAGCCCTTCAAGTGTAGTCTGTAAGTTTCCTAAAATATATATAATAATGCTATCTAAACAGCAACTACAGCAGCCCATCAGAACAAAAAACAAACACACGAGACATTGAATTAACACCCCTCTCATCTAATAATCCATACCCCATGCATCCAGTTCTACAACACTGGTATTATTTTTTGCACGAGTGTCTCCCCGGGGGCTCGGATGTGATAGGTGTCAGCGGTGAAGGTAATGAATTGCACAGGTCAATCCACTCCCGGTGAAGAGTGCGCTCTCGGGAAGGCCACCTGATAGAGACAATACAACCGGCTTCAGCTGCTTCTACTCAGCACACATTTCAGTTCACCTCTCCAAGTCCCCGTTTATCAAAGCAGGGATCATTAAGTTGTTCTCTCAAGAGAGCGCCTGGTCAAAGGCAGGTAAGAAGTCACTGGAGGGGCAATTTGCGGCAGCCAAGTCCTAGTGTGTTTTGTTGAGAGTGGGAAAATATTGTGAAAAAATAGTAGTTAGCAATCATACTTTGTCTTTGATTTTGGTCTTCATCAAATATACATTATTCCCCCAGCTTGGCTACCAATAATAGCTCTGAGTGGACTCCTTCTTATTTGACCCTGGGTACACTCCGGGGTTGTTTATATTTTTTACCATCAAGCGACATGCCTGTATGTGACATTTTAAAGGCGTCATTAGGTTGTTCTTTCAAGAGAGTGGTCAAAAGCAGTGCAAAAGCGGGATAAAAAGTCATTGGAGGGGCCATTTGCAGCCGCCATGTCCAACTCTGTTTTCTCCGGTTGAGCGGTAAGTCCCGAGAGTGGGGCGGTGGACCACTTTTTTCAGCCATAGCGGTGTGGAAAAGCTATAAGAAATCCACATGAACGCACAGGGGCATATAGGCAGGTGAGGTGATCGGGTTAGGGCCAAAGGGATAGCAGGGATCACACCAGTACCTACATGGACTAACGAACAGCCAAGAACCATTGAGGCACATAAGGCAATCACAGGGTTTCACACCAAGCACTACTAACGTCTATCTTCTGCCTGACATTTTCACGAAAAATTCGGTTTCTGCCTGTGTCTGGGTGGGTTTTCTCCAGGTACTCCAGTTTCCTTATCAACCTAAACATGCACAATGGGCTAGTCCTCCATCTACACCAAAAAACATTCACACAGAAAATGATTCATTGTCTCAGTTTAGTAAGAAAATCAGTCCAACTAGATAATTGTGTATTTGTAGTAGGCTAATAGAAATAAATACATCATCTCAAAATGTGAAATAGTCCATGTGAGCTGAATACACATCATTTAGTTGGACTGATCTAATGAAGTAAATTGAGACATGAAAGATTTTTCATGTGAATGATTACTGCACAATTTGTAGGCATATCAAAATGTTACCTTTTTCATCCTGCCAATGAACCTGGCTCAAGATTTGGAGAAGGGTCCCCTGGCCATAAACTGTGATAGCCCACTGTTCATGACAAGTTACCCCTAGCCCCCGACTACTTTTTCCAAAAGAGGTGTCTGGACGGACCAATCACAAGCCATTTATGAGCCTCAGAGGCGTGTGTTTTGTTGGCCGTGTCATATACAAACTTTGCTAATGTGACTTTCTTCTTAATGTCAATTGTGTGTAGATTTTTAACGTCATGTCTGGTCGGTTTCTGGTTTCCGATTGGCTTACTATACATCGGTAAACTCCGCCCTTGAAAGTGAATGCAATCAATGAGAGACGAGACTATTATCCTTCTATAGAATAGGAAAAGAGTTAGCCGCAGCTGGCCTGGCTAGGTTGCCCCAGCAGCATTGAAGGATGGGTCAAATGTAGAGGACAGATTTTACCACAGGGGCAATAAATGACCTTTACCTCATTATTCATTTTATTCCTCTGATGTAAACCTTACCTTTACCTAAATTTCACTTTGAAAATATACGGCTCTTCGGTTAACCTTATCGTATTAACTCTCAAATCACAAATACTGCTGCCAGCTCCGGTCATGGCTATAACAGGTCTGTGTGATTGAAACCATGCCTATGCTTCACAGTCATTTAATCTGAAGCGCTGGTGACGAGACCTTTCCATTAATCCAGCTTTATACCTCACACACACATGCACATTGCAAAAAGTGAACACACAAAATGTTCCTCTAAAGCGTAATGAAATGCGCACCTCTGACATTTTGTGACACTTTAGAGGAACTAGATGAATAACTCTATTTGCAAAAAAAAAAGAAATGTCAAGATGAGTCAACATAGAAATATTGATTTTGATTTCAGTCTATTCTTCAAAGTGGCACAAAATGTTCCTCTAAAGCAAAAGGAATATCTAGATTAGTTCAAATGACTTGAATTCAGACTTGATTTGAGTGGTTTATTCTTCAAAGTGGCACAAAATGTCTGCCAATGATGCAAAGTGGTGTTGGTACGCATTTTGTGGCGTGTTAGAGGAATGAGAAAAATAACGTGACAAAAGAAATATATATATCTAGATGGTGTTTTACTTCGATAAATAATCTGCCAGTGGAATAAGAAAATTGGGAAAAAAATAAATGCATAAACAAGAAAAAAAATAGTCAGAATTGCACAGAACAAAATTATGCACGGGTCACAGCGGGATTCGAACCACCAACCCTTTGGTTATCGGACCGAACAATCTAGGCCTGTTTAAACCCATAATGTAATAATGGCCAATTATGTAATACCTGCCAAAAATGTAATTACGTTTTTGAGCCAATAATATTGAATGATCACAGTATTGGCTAAAGTTACATTACATTATCAAAGGACATTTTAATGCAAGGCCAATAATATAAAAAAGCACTAGTCAACTCGCCAAATGCAGGTAGAACTAAACTCATATTACCATTGTCTTGAAAGATGAAAAGAAAGAATATATTAAAACCAAATTATAACAGATTTTTCTCAGTGTATCAACATAAAAAAACAACTAAACTGTGGCTAGTAACGATCTAAATTTGCTAGTCCATAATGGCCAGTAAGCAGAAAAGTTAACATCTAGTCCTGATTATAATGTTATTACATAATTGACCAAATGTTATTAGCTTAATCACTGAAAAACTTTATTACATTACTGGCATGTTATCACAATATTGGCTTTATTACATTAAAACGGCACCAACGGGACCTTAATCAGACATTGTGTGATTTCTAAGGGTTTTTATATTGTTAACGAGCAATTAAGAGGCCCCGCCCCCAAACCATGACAAACATGGGAAGGGTCTATTTGACTTTTTT
>JAVQKC010147618.1:0-38156 GCA_036025475.1 Philypnodon macrostomus | reverse complement strand
GCCCGTTATTAATTAATTACTTAATTAATATTCATCGAAGAAGTACCCAAATCGATACAGTTCGGCGTCTTTATGGTATGCACCTGTGTGCAAATGTTGAAAATGATCCGGCAATTCGTCCAAAGTCCAGCTCTAGAAAGTCTTTACCAGTGCCAGTAGGGGGAAATGCTCGGTCAGCAGAGCACACCATAAACATGTCACCTATGGGTTATGTTGCATGTATTCCTTCAGCAGTGGGATTCAGTTAGCTCCCTCTGGATAAAGGTGAATGGTTGTTCCCTCTCCCATACTCGTAGATGGAGCTCCACAGTTGACAGAACATAAAAAGCATCAGGCATTCCCATCCCCATCCCCATCCTCATCCCCATCAGCTCTCCAAGAATGGCAGCGGTTGCCATTTTGTCACCTAATTCAGCGTTCACAACTGAAAATATTATAGGGATGCTCTTTGTGACAAGCTGAACAGTGCACACCCCTGTCCCGCTGTGTGAATGAAATGGTAAATGACATATGCATTGCAATATGTCAGGATGTAATATCCTTCTGCCACATCTTCACAGCGCTCTGTCTACGGGTTAGAGCAGGTCTAAGGAGAAGTACGGGGGAAAAGGACCACAAACATGTAGGTGTTAAAGACGTTGAGTCATATATAAACACAATATGGATGGGAAAAACCAAGTGCCACAAATAGATACAGCTTTAAATAGAGCAGTTATTTTTGGCTTCTCGGTCCATCCTGAGCCAGGCGATAAAACCATGCAGTCCAGGTTGTTGTCAATGAAAGCGCATTTGGTGCACATATGTAGGTTTTACAGCAGCTGTCTGCACTGGTGAGGCCCAGATGAACCAATGGAGGTGAATATATTACTCGCCCCCACTGAATGTCACAAGTGCCATTTCCAAGAGCTGAATGTTAAAGAGGCTGTTGGGTTCAATCCATGCTGTGAGACATCTATATTCCTACTGTTACAACATCCTGTATGGCCCTTTTGGAATATCAGATCAAATCACCAGTCGCCAAGAGACCGATATCATGCACAAGGAGGTTGGTTTCTGTCTACTGGACCAAGGCTTTGAACCATGGGGTAATTCAAAAATCTATTTTGCTGCAACATTTCCAGCCTTCTACTTGTGGCTCTAAGAAAGAAAAAAACTTACAACAGCTCAGGTGGGAGAGTGGGCTGTCCAATAACCAGAAGTGGCCAACTAGTAGTCCATGCAGATGTTGTCTAAGTAGTTTCACATCAGTATTTGGAGCCCAATGCAGCCTTTTATTAAAGGAGACTAGTGAGCCACTTTTCTACCACTTCCCTTCATTTTCACACACACACGAAGATTTAGAGCTTATCAAAACAAACAACTTCCTGTTACCAAGCCACTATTGTCCCAGAAAACATATTGACATAGTCCTTGGGCCCAGCAGATTTTCTAGGAACCACATTTATTGGTTGTAGAGGTGTCCATATGTTTTGAATGAGGCACTTCTCTCCTCTGACACGCTCTCCTGACACAGAAGCTCATTGTTTGCGTTGGCGTCATCAGGGCCACGTCTCGGCTGCGCACTCAGAGCAGACGTTGATTATTTCACATGTGAATATGATGAATATTTGAAACCAAGGTCATTGTCCTCCAGCTATCCATATACCGCCCATTCAGCAATCACTCATTACCGCTGTACGCTGTTTCACTGACATTTTCAGTTCTTTGTGTTGCTCAATTTAATAAGACAAAAACTAATTTTCCGCCAGCAGAAGATTACGGATCTAAAATTAAAAATGCTGCCTCATTTTATGCTAAATTATGCATTAAAATTATCATTAGAAATGTCTTTAACCTATCCGGAGACGAAAGCCGCAGGTTAAAGTCATCATTGTTTGTTGGTTGGAGATGTGTAATTATTTTTCCCATGAAGAATAATCAGTTTGTATTTTTTAATATTCTGTATAGCCTGTACAAGAACCTGGACTATTCAGGGAAGTGTTAAAGACATTCTATTAATATATTCTTACAACTACTTTGCAAATGTATTCCTTGTGACAAGCCAGTGACAACAAGCGGCAAACAAGAAGAAAACCACGTCGGGCAGCATTCAACCCAAACATCAATATAAACAATAATTATTCTTTCAGGACATCACCAAGATTATACCAAGCAACAACTCAATTTCAGCGAACTGCCAGCACCCATTGACTGTATTTACCCATAAACTACCTATCAATCCCTGGAAGTCAAATCATGTGCTTTTCAGTGCATCAGTCAAAAAGAGAGACAAAAATAATGAAATAAAAAAGTAAACACATTGCTTTCCAATACTACAGAACGGCCACTGTGCCGACCAGCATGGACTACAAAAGAGAAAACAATCTCGAGTAATTGCCTGCCATCTAACAGCGAACAGTCATTTCAGATGCAAGGATGGGGAGAGTGGGGAGAGTGGGTTGGATCTGGCGGCTGCATGCAAGGCAAAAAAAAAAAAAAAAGTCAAGGACGTTAGAGCCATCCATCTTGTAAGAAATCTTAGAGCTAATCAAAAAGGAAGAAGCAATAACATTGGTAGTGTAGTTGAGATGTTCCCGGGCTACTGGCTAGCCAGCTGGCACATCATTAAAGACCAACACGGAGAACGCTCAACAATGAGGAGGTAAGACAAGAAGCTGCCTATGACCTTTTGGAGGGGAAGAGGTGGGGTAGAAGTGGGGTAGTGGACGAGTGGTGCACAAGCTCATTGATTTGAGACAGTTTATCGGTATCACAGGGAGGCAAGTGTGCAGGCTGCATCAACAACACGGTGAAGCTGTTGGGATTAGTCACCGGAGACAAGCACACACAGGTGATATCCATCCATTTATC
This sequence comes from Philypnodon macrostomus, assembly GCA_036025475.1. Classification (NCBI taxonomy): domain Eukaryota; kingdom Metazoa; phylum Chordata; class Actinopteri; order Gobiiformes; family Eleotridae; genus Philypnodon; species Philypnodon macrostomus. Next base: position 35,306 of record JAVQKC010147618.1, on the reverse strand, counting down.
AATAAGTGGAGCAAGACACGGCTTTGACTTAGCTTTTTGTAATGAAGAGGTGTACTTTGAGGGTGTAGAATACATTTATAGTGTTACCCATTTACGTTGATGTAGGAATGTACTATAGTAACTCCACAAGTCCATGGCACAACAAATGTCAAAATTGGATATATATATGAAAACACATCAATTATTTTTTTTTACAGTTTTTACCAAAAACAATTAAAGTACAATTATCACAACACTTCTAATTGCTTTGGACATTTGTAATTTATTTCATTAAGCAGCGATATTCTTTTTTCTAGTTTTCACTGTATTTGTATTCATGCCTGTACTAACAACACCAGCACCCGTCATAGTGAATCTGAACACATAACATGTTTTTTGCCAATACAGTAGTACCAATATTCCCAAAGTCAATATATGAAAATTGTCCACAGCCCCCTTAATCCTAAATCTTAATCTCAAAATCTCTAATGAAACCATTGAAAACAACACTCTCTAGTAACTTTAAAATGCTTGAAGTGATATCTGATTGAATGTGATATAACTGTCTTTTTATTTTTTTATTTATTTCAAGCTCTTTTAAAGGACTTGATGTAGAGGCTTTGGGGGGCCCCCTGCAGGACCCTCGCAGACCCCCAGGGGGCCCCAGATCCCACTTTAGGAATCACTGGTCCAAAAAAAAAAAAAAGCACAGCTAATTAGCCGACTAGTGAACCGAGGAAATCAGTAGGCAGTCAACCGTAAAAACTATTTACCTTCAGGGACTTGAGTCCAAACATTGCCTAAGGCTTCTGATGAAATGGGAGTTAATGGTTTCAATCAATACAACACTCTTCTACCGTTATGGTCAACACTTCATTACTAAACATGCCTTTATTGACACACTGTTGCATGATTAGGTTCAGTAGATCTAACCTACATCCATGTCCCCATATGTTGTGAAAATGTGTACGTGCAACACCATTTATATGACTTGAGGTTTCTCTCTTGTGGCTAAAGTGTACCCCATTTAGTCAATACCAATGCTAGACATTTGTATTGATTAGTTTGTTTCCAGAGCGCGATACATAATTCATCAAGCCCTCAGCAACAAGTGTGTGGAAAAGCTACCGCCATCAGTCAAAGTCAGCACCTGTTTTCACACCATCATGTAGTCTCCTCTACAGTCAATGAAGCCGTGGAGGAACTCGAGAGCCAAGCGGTAATCAGGGCTCCTTGTGTGTCGGATCCTCGTGCAAAGGTTAACGAAGGTGCAAGACTATAGTTTATGAAAGAATTGCAACAGCAGGTGTGATTAGGAGAGCTCGGTGAGTTTACTCAAATGTTCAGTCTTTCTCAGTGAATAAATCTAGGTTAGAGTAGGAATGTATAGCTCTAGATATATAGCGTCTATAGATCAGAAACATTCCACCAAGCACTCCATATATATATTTCGTCGCACTTGGAAATAATGGGTAAAAAACAGGTAATAAACAGTAATTATTAATGGTTAATTCAAATTACTTTGTATGTAATTACCTTTGTAAAAAGTGTGTAAGTATTTAAGTATTTGGTAATTACATAGAATTAGAAATTATTCTTTCCAAAGAAATCTCCACTGGTGTATGTAAGTTTTCTTGATCATGTTGGGAAAGTCTTGTAAATGTCTGACTCAATTTTCCTTATTGTACAACCTGCAAAGAACATGTCACAGACCACCAGATTCCACTCACACCGTCCAATCTCATGGAGGATGCAGAAGATTGCGTGTGGTCGAGATGAGCCAAAAAGACAGCACAAAGTAGCATGTAGCAATGAGTGACAGAACCTTACATTCACAAAACACAAAACCATCATGACAACAAAGAGCCACGTGACCAAACAAAACAGGCCTATGAAAGAAAATAACCAGAGAGAGAAGTCTGATAATAAAAGCATGGCCCTTCTGTTAATAATGTGAAGGAAAAACAAGAGTGGAGAGGCACTTGTTTGAAGAGTGCTCTCAGTTGAATGGTGGTCTTATTAATTCAGTATGGCATATCATAAAAAGCATTTGTCAAAGCATAATATAATATAAAACAAGTGGCCCTAAGATTAAATTCATTCAAATCAAATCAAAAAGGAGGTTTTGTTGAATCATGGACATTCCCAAGTCTATACACACTGACTGTGGTAAGACCATTGGCGTACAGTGAAACACCTGGCTGGAGGCAAGGCATTATGAGTGTGGGAATTCTTCTTTGGATATTCTCAGTGACTGACTCGACAGTGACTCAAGGGGTGGACCGAGTCATTCAAAAACCCAAAGGTTGGTGGCATTTTGAAAAAAAATCTAATTGCAATATTTATTTACACACCTGTGGGCTGTATTATAAAGTTTTTTTGTTTTAGAGCGAGGGAAGCAACTCACATGCTTCCACAGGACAGGAGCGCTCTGATTGGTCGATACATCCTTTTTTTTAACCAAGAACTAGACTCTATCAGGAATAATGTGGGGGAGCTGATGTTTTAGTTTAGCTTTATCACATTTTTTATTTTAAAGAATTAAAAGTAAACTCTTATTCTCAGACTTCATGGCTTGTGTACGTATTTCCTGGTTTGTGTGAGACCGTGATAGAGGGTCGCAAAGGAGAAAGGGAAGTGTAAAACAAGTAGTGCAGCTTTACCTTCACCTGCCTTTGGTACAAGGTAAACAGGGATTTTTTGTGTTTTTTTTTTTAACCCAGGTAAAGCCTGGAAGAAACGGCAGAAATGTTTATTTAGATAAGCTATTATTGTTGATTGCACCTAATGTCTGGAAGATCATTTTTGCCTAACTGATATTATATTGAACTTTTGCAATTTGTTTATTGTGATCATTATTATTTAATCTGATATTAAAATCATGATTTCAATTGCGATTAATTGTGCAGCCCTAGTTGGTGGTTTGATTCCCAGCTCTTGCAGTTACTTGGACATGACACTATGTCCACCATGTCACCAGTTGCTGCCATGCATAGGCTGATAAGCTAAAATCCTCTTGAAAATATTTTAAAAAAATATTTTGACAACAAAAATAAATCAAAATCTACAGTTCGCAGAGGAGTGCAGGTCTCGAATCTTGTGTAAAGGTATTGCTCATATCACAAGGGTTCCATTCACCCTGTGAGCACTCCACAGGATATATCCACATTGAGCTGCTGACCAGGGCCTGAAATCCTCCACAGCAATGATTCATGGACATTGGTTAATCTTATCAGGGACTGGTCCGGACACAGCAGTAATAAACTGAAAATTGTCTAGTGAATCTCATATTGAATCACAACCATGGGGAAAGTAAAAAGCAACACAATTCACCGGGCAGTCTGCAGCCGACACGTATCTTGTCAAAACAAGCTATAACGCCGAGCCTCTAATTAATTGTATGATAGACAAACATACTTCAGCACAATGGCTAATTAGTTAGAAACACTAATCTGCCTGAAATGAGCTTTCACATTGTATACTTCTAGTTAAGTAAAATCTATATAGTCTATACACACTGGGGACCTTGACAAGAGAAATACAATGCTGCCTGGTTCAACCTTCAGCTTAATCACACACCGAAACGTAATTTCCTTATTCTCCTCCCATTTCCTATTGTGGCTCGAAACTCGAAAGCTCGCCTGGATGGTCGCAGGTGAAGGAAGAGGATGGAGTGATGAAGAGAAAGTGCTTGTCCTGATACAAGGCGCTTCACCGGGGGCTCAAAGGGAGGTAGTAAAGCGGACTGCCACACACATAAAAAATGACGAGTCACTTTAATTAGTCTGGTTGTAAAGTGTAATTTGAGGGACATCTATCATGACCTGGAGACTTGGGGACTGGGCTTAGAAGTTCACTTAATATTGTCTTTAGTCAGGTATTCTGTCTAGGTTTAAGTTTAAGTTTTTATGGCTGGTGGTATTTATAATTACATTGTCAAAATTAAGCAAAAATACATTTCGCATTTACCTGCAGTATTGTACAAATGTATGTTTCGTTTTGCCACAAGACCAACCATAAAAGGGAAGTGTTAAACTGAACTTGAAAACCAGAGTAAATTGAAAGTGCCTGTCAAACATAACTTGAAATAATTCCTGTAATCATAATATTATGAGATCAAAATCATTAAATTGTCCCCAGTAATTTCAAATACAATTGCTCGATTTCATTTTCTTCTGGTCTGGTTCCTACCTGACGATACAATTTGGCCAGATTTGAAAGTGCCTGAAATGGTCTGATAGCACTTAGAAGAAATTGCGGCGACTTTGGTGTAGTGTCAACCCGAGCCTTTGTGAAAGTAGATGATTTTTCCATTTTTCTGCAAACTGTCCAATTTTTAGGATTGTGTTGAAAAATGCAAGAACAACACCAAGTTACAGTGACCTGGCAAGGTACATTGACTTAAAAACTATATGGAAGAAAAGACGTGTGTTTTATTGTCTTTATTTTGCCATGCAGGTTGGATGAACACAGAGAAATTGTAATAGCTGGTATTAAGGCAAAAATACCAGCTATAATTACTGAAAAAAACACATTCAGAATATTTGATCTGTGCTAGAAGCTTTTAGTGACTCTCCAAAGTGGACATTTTAATCCTTTCATTTTTGGCCAGCACTCACCTCTCAGAAACAGTTTGATGTCTGTCTGTTATCCAGCGTGAAGTAGATAAACATCTCACCTCCGGCTGTGCATTGTTTTGTGGATTATTACAAGAGTTCAAGAGGCTTCCCTCCACAGCAGCACACTCTGAACACAACTCACAATTTAGTTCTGTGTACAGATAATAGAGGTGTGTACAGAAAACGAGCTGTGTACAGAGGTGGAAGTTGATGAACTGGCAAAATATCAGTCCATCAGTCCTGGACACATCTATAGCCTGTCCGTACTGGGATTAGGGTTCTCTATCACATCTATAGCCTGTCCGTCCTGGGAGTGGATCCCTCTATCATATCTATAGCCTGTCTGCCCTGGGAGTGGCTCCCTCTATCAGATCTATAGCCTGTCTGCCCTGGGAGTGGCTCCCTCTATCAGATCTATAGCCTGTCCGCCCTGGGAGTGGATCCCTCTATCAGATCTATAGCCTGTCTGCCCTGGGAGTGGATCCCTCTATCAGATCTATAGCCTGTCTGCCCTGGGAGTGGCTCCCTCTATCAGATCTATAGCCTGTCCGCCCTGGGAGTGGAGCGATGTCAGTCAAGTCAGGTGATGTCTTGGGACAGTCCTGGTGTTTGAGTTTTTTCTTTGATTGTCTTTTAACTTTTTCTTGTTTATTATTTACACACATCTCTTTCTTTGAAGCCCTCTGAGGCAAATTTGTTGTGATATAGGGCTATACAAATACAATTTAATTGACCTGAAATAATATTACTTACTGTTTGGAGAGGAGCCAATTCTACTTGAATTACGAGGGCAGTGAACCAAAAAGACCATGATCAGCCACATTCTTCTACTACTACTACTACTACTACTACTACTACTACTACTACTACTACTACTACTACTACTACTACTACTACTACTACTACTACTACTACTACTACTACTACTAGCGCAACGTTTCAACCAAGGTTGATTTCTCTGTACAATATAGTTTAGGCAGTACAAAACTTTGAGTAAAAGTACATAGTTACTTTCCACCCCAGGCTGCAGTGAACCAAAGTTAATGCTAATGTCACTCCATGTGTCAGGAATGATTTTGATACCCCATTGCACTTTTCAGCATGGTCCTCCATCTAAAGAGAGACTGAGAATTGATTGATGCCATTTCGTTTTTTTCTCCATGTTCTCGGAGCACATTACAGCCCTGAATTTGCCATGAACGTGGGCCTGCGTAAATAAGAGGAAAATGTAGGTATTGTCTTTTTGTGCTTTTTTTCCCCCTGATTCCTGCAGTTTGATAGCTCCAGCTGACTGATGAAAGTCAATTGTCGATGTCAAATGTGATAACTGGCAGACGCACCGTTGAGTTCAGTACCAGCGCACACAAATACAGGTTTGAAAATGAAGCTATTTCAAAAGCAATGGAGAGATCATCCTAATATAGACCTGCCATCATCTCCACTCCCTGATACCGCTGTTTACTTCTCCATTGAGAGTCTGCGGCCTTGCAAGATGACGCCACTCAACAAGCTCATCTTCGGAATCTGTTTACCACAATGGCAAAAAGATGAAAATTTGACTCACAAATTCTACCTCGGGAGTGCTCATGTCAACGTCTTTCCACCTGATTGTTTTGGCGTTCACGTCTGAATAGAATTTGGGGAGCCAGGCTGCAGATGGTGTTCTAGTGACTGGTGGAAATGCCACAAGAACATGGTGTAGCTAATCAACAAGAGAGCTAGCGCCGAGCTGAGGTTGTGCTGCTGGATGTGTGTGGAGCAGACAGTGATAAAACAATGTGTTGGATGCACCTGCCGCAATTTCCTGGACTTCTACGCTCGGCAAGTCTTCTGGGTGCAGCAGTATCACAGCAACACAAGTTTCATTACGGTTTTATTTAGCCACCAAAGATTACTTTCCTCACATAACATGGAGGAAAAGAACCCAGTGACTTTTCTCAGAGCCACGGCGGTGGTGCAGTGGGTAGATGCTCGCCCTTCAACCGGAGGGTCGGTGGTTCGAGTCCCCGCCCGTGCACACGCTGTCAGGCCCTCCCGTGGACCCACCAACCGTACCCGAGGTACCATAAAGGGCAGGTACAATGTGGATCGGGCAGTGGTCCAAGGCGAGAGTTCCCTGCTTAGACTGCTACCTGGATGGATGGATGAACTTTTCTCAGTAGAATACCCGTAACTGAAATGCATTTGGATCGAAAATGTATTCTAAATATTTGATGGGATATTACTGTTTCAACTGATTCGGGGACTTTACGTCTCTTTTTAAGCCATGTCAACACCTACGGTAGCTCAGAAGGGACAAGTCCACCACTTTCTTTTGCCACATCAAAGAAAGATGCTGCCCAGTGCACAGCAGATGTTAACAATAATTAGCAGCATGGTGCAGCCCACTGAACTAGCATGGTTTAACATTTTTAATTCTTGATCTCTGGACTTGGTGAGGCCTTTCTGTGTGAAATGTACTGTTGCTGTACTGTTGTGTATCAAAGTACTGTAGGTGAAACAGGAATTTAATTTAAGTTGCCCTTTTATAAGTGCAGCCAAATGTAAAGCATAGTGTCCTACAATTTATTAAAAACCGCACCAGTGACTTGTGTATTCTGCAGCTTTTTGCAATGTACCCCCTTAAAGCCATAGACTTTAACATTGTGACCAATATAAACTGGCACGGACACTTGACTTACACATGACCTCGGCTAAAAACAGAAAGACTTGGAGCTGGCTCATGAAATTCAAATTTACTATTGCTCCCAAAACTGATTCAAGAAAACATTTGGTGACATTTACTCACAGAGCACACTGCACAGGAGAGGAAAGTGTCTAGGCTTTCAAAAACAGAAAGTAGGGCAACCTAAAGGCCGAGTAGTGAGGAAGCTCCTTCACCTTCAGCAACAAACTTTTGGTTTGAGTCCCAGCAGGATTTAACATTTGCTTTATCAACTCCCACTTTGAGAGTGTCCACTACCAATGTTTATGGCTTTAAATACCCCAAATAGACAGATTTAACAAATTTGGAATCCTATTGGCTGGGCAAAAAACAATCAGAAGTTAGGTTCCCCAACAGGTTCGCAGTGCCATTGTGTCCTTGGGCAAGACAATTCATTTAATTTGCTTTGTTTATATGTGTTGTCAGTCTGCCCCAGGACTGCTGTTACTGTTAGCTTACCACAACCAGTATGTGACTGTGAAGTGAATAATAAATATATAAAAGCAGTCCATAATTTTGCATTATATTCATAAAAACAGCATGAATGGGGAAAGTTCCAGACCTACTTGAATTGTAGTAAATGGGTCTGTTTGCCCAGACTAACAATAAGCCAAAAAGCACAACACTGTATAATGAGTGTTGCCTTTTTTGCTTGGTGAGGTATTGGGAGTTCAGTCAATAATAAACTTGGTGATGAAGGCAGAAAATAAAGATGAGCACAGTGGAGCATGCAGTGCACAACAATACAATATCACAAAAAGGAAGCTGCTTTGAGAAAACGGCGGCAGAATGAGAAATGTCTTGCGAGTCAAAGCTCATTAGTGCTGAGTTTGGATGGGATCTGTGAAATCTGGGCAGTATTCCCATCGGCAGTGGCTCCATAATAAACTTTACCCAGAGGGGCCCAATACGACTGAGATCCCAAGATCCTCCCAAAGCAAACAGTTTGTGTGACAGCTGGACTTTCACTCTCTTGCCATGAAGAGAAGCTCCCGTTTGGACTGGGTTTGGAATAAGCAAGGACGAGCCAATAGACACAAGATTACAGCCCACGTGGGACAACTGTAAAAACTAAGGAATGAGTCAGCACAGTGCAAGATGGGGCTTTAAATGCTCAATTAATGCCTTCTCCACATGGAGGCAGTGATCTTTGAAAACATTGCTTTTTCTGTACATTCTGTTCATACATTAAATGGTACTTTAGGTCATGGAAAATGCACCCTTTAGTACTGCCAGGCAACAAGAGTAGGCTGGTAAAAGAAACCTTTCGAAATTTCTCTGCCGAATTTGTGCATGCTAATTATAGCCTTGTAAAATTCATGTGCACACTGTATGTATGGGAGCTCCAACGAAACTCAAATAGCAAAGTAACTGCAAAAACTAAAACAGTAAATCAATGTAATGATTTGGGATTATATTCAACTAAAATATAATACTGTAACTATTTCTAAAGAATATAACTGAAATATAAGAGAAATGGGCCGGTGTATGATTGATGTATTTTCAGGTTATGTACAGTATTTACCATGCAATGCCATAATACTGTGAATTCAATGTTATTGTTTTAAATGTGGCCTGGTTACAGTTACAGTTGATATGAGACATTTTTTCATCACGATCAAATGATGAGGTTCCCATTTACATGTGTACATACAGCATTTTCAGCCACATCTAAACAGTTATGCAGAAATCATCTTGAGAAATAGTCATGCATTTGCCCGTACGGTTCATACAAGGTGTGTCTTTCAGATCAAACTGCTAATGCTTTCAGCATCTGGGTCACCTTAGGAGTTGTATTGTTTCACTGAGCCCATCACAGAGGGACAGGAGGCCAGCTGAAGAGAGAGCCTAGGCTGGACCTGGGCAGTGCACCTTGGCCTCTGTTCGCTCCATTAAACATGAAGCAGGGGGAACTATGAGGTCCTGACAGTTGCTGGCCTACAGCCTCCATGCTGACACAATTACTAGCCCCTCGTCTCTCGTACGTGTTTTGCTTCCTTGTTCAAAATGGCTGCCTGTAGCCAGGAGTGTAGATGATATAAACAGAATCTGCAGCCAACAGGACACAAGTTTCAGATCTTTGTTGAAGTGTTGTTTTTTCCTCCAGATCTATTATTAACTTAGTGGTGCTAAACTGTGCCAAGTCAAAATTTATGCTGCAAAAGACTTGGCTTTCCATTGTTGTATACTGCAGCGCATAGAAGTTTAAAACAGAATAATGCAGGTTGAAAATACAAGCACACAGACTCTAACATTTATTTTTAGTTAAAGACTAAAGACTTTTTATTTATTTATTCATTAAGGGCAATTTAGATTCACAAATATGCATTGTCTATGCCTCTATAGAGTGTGTGGGAAAATATCTGGATACAACCCAGATACAACAAAGACTGCAGATTCCGTCAAATCATTGACCACTCTGCCACCTTGCATTCTATAACACTAGAAATCCCTGAGGTTGGGATTTATCTATAAATGTATGCTATCATGTCATCAATCATTCACTCACATTTATTCATAATAGGAGAAAATGATCTAAACATGTATTTGGATGGTGGGAGGATTCCAGAGTGCTCAGAGGGAACCCTTGGCATTACAACCAGGTATGCAGACTCCATACAAAAAAAGCCATATTAGATCTTGATGGCATAAAACCCTTTCTAAGCCCAAGGGAACATTGCAACATCAAAGCATTTTGAAAATATTCTATTCAGCAGAAAGTAAATCATTGCAAATGTATCCCAAACAAATGGCCCTCATCTTATGCATCAGTCTCCTGCGCTCTGAGCTTTTATTTAAAAGCACCAGTCAAAGTAATGACTCCCGTCAGCACTAGACCTTGTACTGGTCACATGGCCACAATTCACTGTGAAATAAGGTGAACAAAGGAACACACTCAATGCTGATTCTACATTTCAGGCATAGTATCATCTCAAACATCCCCAGCTGCCAACCGACAATTTATTTCCAACACTGCTAAATAAATGGTTATGCATAAAATCCTTGGCTTCAGCTTTAAATTTGAGAAAAGCAATTTCGTCCTGCTAAATAGTGGCAGTTATAGTGAATTTATGCTGTAAAAATGCTTTAATTTGCGGTTCTATCAATGGTGATGTATCGCTAAATGAAGTCTATTGTGGAGAAGACTCATTTATTCTAGACAAACATAAAGGCAGGAGTAGTTCATCAAAGTTATCAAAGTTTACCATCACAAAGTATGCAATTATTTTTCATGCATTAGAGGAACTGTTTCATCAACTAAATAGAATATTGTAAAAGGGATCATTGCATTAATGTTAAGGATAGTGACAGAAACTGGTCATGTCTTACACAGCAAAAACAGGGATAATAAAACAAACTGGAAAAAAGGCAAAGTGAAATCCATTAATGAGATGCTTAATGAGGCAGAAATAATTGCGAGATATCATCAGTCCAACTCTAAACTCAATTAAGGTCTAAATTTAGGTTTGGTCTTTGTATAGTTTCTGCTGGCAATGGTCTGTTTTTCCTTTTACACAGAGACACCCTTGTCAGATGGTGTGGGTAACTAGGCTGTGTTTTAATTGAACAAAAAACCTACCTATACCTAGATATTGAAATAATTTCTGGCAATAACCAATTTAGGGGCAGATCGATGGAAGAAGCGGATGACTTGCCTGTTTTGTATAATGTTGCCATGTCACACACAGCACTGATTTGGTCAAATACAGTGGTTCTCAAACTGTGACAGAGGTACAACTGGGGGTACTTGGGTTAATTTAGGTAATTCTTTGCAGTTTAAATTCCTAGTTTCATTAGGACCTGTTTTTTTAAACCTGTTTTAGTCCTAGTCCTTATGACCTGGTTTGGATCCATTCCTAATTAAGACATGGTTAATTCATAGTTTAGTGGGTTAGTTCTTTTTTTTGTCTTGACTTTGAGAATTGCGTCGAATACAAACATGACATAATGCACATGTCTCATTTGTCCAGTATGGGTTTGTTTTCATTGAGACGAGCCTACAGGCCCACAGTAAAAAGCAAAGGGAGCAGATCATCGAATAGCAGACTCCAGCCGAGGGGCCTGCTGACCCACATCCAGCCTGAGACCAGATGATATTAGCAAAGCAATTAAAAGAGATGACAGGCATCAGGCCCGGCAGACTGACAGGGATAGTGCTCTGTTTCTCACGGCTGCTCCCCAGCTGTAATGGCTATCGATTTTTCACAGCCAAAACAAGGGCCTCTGCTCAGCACAGAACCGGCTGAATTGGTAAAAAGAATAGAAAAAAAAAGTTAGAAAAAGAGTTGGTGTGGCAGAGAGAGAGAAGAGTGGAGATGGTTTGAGTGTGTGGATGACCCTGTCAGCCCTCTGCTTAGATGTTATGAAATCACTCCAGGCAAATCCAAAACTTCCCCACGGGTGGTACGAGAGGGAACGTCACACGTGTTCTAGGTTATAGCTATAGATATAAAATGTTAATATATATCGGGAGGACCAACATATATAAATATGCAGGAAGAATCTGTTTAGTCTATTTACAAGATGACTCTGGACCTCAAAGTGGGTTGTTGGCAGGTTCTATGGTTTAATTGTATTGAAATTATTTTAAGTAATTATTAGATTTGACAGAATGGAGGTTTGGGTATATGTCTGAGTCAGAACTGCAAACTGGCCAGGAAGTACCCCAATTAAAGGCAATAGTTGATGTGATAGACTCCAGTCAGCAAAAACGTGCAATAAATCTTGTTGTAAAATTGAGTAAAATAACATGACTAGTTCAAAAAATTGTTAACACAAAAGATCTAACACAATTTGATCAGATTTGTTATCATGCACTAGTGAGCTATCTTCAACTTTCAGCTAACAGCTAACTTCAAATTTAAGCAGAGTAAGAAAAGTTCAAAGTTGGGAAGTATTCCTGGGAGATGACCCACACAAACTCAAGACAAGAAACAACATGTTTGCAGCAATCTCTGAGACAAACAAGATTAGACGAAATCTCATAAAAAACATATTAGAGCATAGCTGCCCCACTAAACCATACATCCAAATCACATTTAGACCAATTACACCAGACAGCACCACTTAAATCACCCGGCCATTCAGCTGTCACAAACTAGACACTCCTGTCCCAGCATGCATTGCTCGAGGGGTGCGACTCAGTGGTGCTGTGTTGTGTTCGACATGTCTGCTTTAATCTGATCCCAGCGGGTGGCCAGGAGTACGACAAAGACACACACAATAGAAGTAGCAGTGGAACCTCGGTGACATGATGAGATAAAATGGCATAGAACACGCCAACTTACAAGTGTGTGTGTTGGAAGCTCAAAATAACAGTCAATACATGTAAAGTATCAGAAGTAACACCTGTGAGAGGGCAACATAGGCACAGTCTCTTTGATGGAAGCATAAAAGCACTGAGGTCAGGATGTAAAGAAGAGGCTTTCATATAGACAGTGACCAGCTGTTCACCTGTGTACAGTATACAGCATATGGTACATGTGACCATTATTGGTTTTAAAAGTTCCTCCAATGCTGCATTCAAGTCCACTTGGGCAAAGACTGTTGTATCATTATGGTTCATTTGACCCTTTAATTATGTTTTTGCTTGCAGATGCTCATTGTCCATATATACGGTAGAACAGCAGAAATGCTTGTTGCATTTTCTAGTAACTAGACAGACAGTAACTAGACTCTAGTTCACATGTTGGACAAGCTGGATGGACTGTCTCCCTAGCCTGAGAATGCTTTCTACTTGGAGGAAATGTCTGGGGAGAGAGAAGTACAGATGTTTGTGCTTCTGTGAAGAAAATGAAAGGATCACTGAAAGTATGCCACCGTCGACAATAACTGACGCAGACTAACTGAAAACTGTTTACAATTCATATTAGTTTATGCAATATTTGATGCAATAAGGATGAATAAAATATTTGTAGACATGTAGCTGGGCCCTATAGGTGGAACATGCACACTTAAATAATAACTATGCCAGTAAAGGTTTGATTTTCCTCAGTACGTAGAGAAAGCTCAAGGTTGATATGTGAAGATGGTCTGGGGGTGCGCAAAAGAAAAACACATATCGTATAGACGAGTGCAAGGGGCTGGGCAGTCCCTGATGAGTTCCTATAGCAAACTCACACATCTGTGGCACACGTGTCTATAAATACAGGAATCCTTTTACAAGACTCCAATGCACACCAAAAGGCTCAAATATGTTAGAGTATTGAAGTCTAGAAATAAGGTTTGCAGAGCTTAGTAGAATTACCTGGTGTAATCACTGTCTAATACATGAGCTTTTATCACCGCAGCTTTAAGACTTTGGCAAAAAAGGTTTGATATGACAGCAGCCTATCAAGTCCTTGTTTAAGTGTAAAATTGAGCGCCTCAAGCTAACATAGCAAGCTCGATGTAGAAAAGATAAGCTGTACAGTAAAGATGGAAATTTGTATCAACAATTTCAGTATAAATGGTAAAGCAATTTGACTACTAGAAGGTTACTAGAAAGTTGGAGGTTCGAATCCCACCTAAAGCCAGTTCATACCTCCATTGTATTCTTCACCTTGCTTTGGTATAAAGGTAGTGTGTGTAAAAGTGATAAGAGAGGCTGTAAGTGTGTTATGGCTGAAATGTCAATCTGCCCCAGGGCAACTGTGGAAACACATAGTGGTAGTTTACCACCACTATGTGTGACTGTGTAGTGAATGACTCATAAACTAAATTAAGGGGTGTTTGGGTGTCTTGAAAAGTGATAAATAAAACCAAAACTTCATAACAATTTGAATAGATAACACCTACCTTTATCCCTACATTTTCAATCTGCCTCGTAGAAACAGATATGAAAATCTAAATGTGTTTGATAAGAATTTCTATTGGGGATTTAATTTCAGTAGAGAACATTTGGTCCCTTACAGATCCGCAAAGTAATTAAGGTTAAAAGGGACTTTTGGAAATAGCTTTTCTTTCAGATCTACTTCTGTAAATCTGACGGGGCTTGACGCAGGCGTACAGAAAGTCACCGTGTTCTGAATGGATTTTGAACAGACAGCACCTCCACAAAGCAATACCGAGTTCACTGCACAAGGCAAAAAGGATCATGTTTGGCTCGACGCGGATGGAAAAATTCAACTATTCAATCAAGTTCAGTGAAGAATGAAAAGTGAAGCGTAGCAGTAAGTTGACATTTTTATGTGGATCTCAGATGCAGCATAATAGAATGTATATGTGATGGTGCCCAGCGTCAGCATCATGACTGCAGGTAAATAAACTCCATTGTGTGCCTGACATTAAGGGACGGATTTTTATTATAGCAGTGTCATAATGTCGTGTTCACAGATGACGATATTGCTCATAGCTTTTACACAGTAAACCTCAATTGTTTTGGGGGGCTGCACATTATTAAAAAATATGAATAAATATAGGCCACTGTATGCAGTCATATGAATGTGACTGGTGTTTTTTCTGTCAATTTCAAATTTAGGAAAAAAAACTAAACTAAACTAGGACTAAGCTAGGACTAAACCAGGACTATTCCAGGACTATACCAGGACTATTCCAGGACTATACCAGGGCAATACCAGGACTATACCAGGACTATACCAGGGCTATACCAGGACTATACCAGGACTATACCAGGGCTATACCAGGGCTATACCAGGACTATACCAGGGCTATACCAGGGCTATACCAGGGCTATACCAGGGCTATACCAGGACTATACCAGGACTATACCAGGACTATACCAGGACTATGCCAGGACTATACCAGGACTATACCAGGGCTATACCAGGACTATACCAGGACTATACCACGGCTATACCAGGATTATACCAGGGCTATACCACGGCTATACCAGGACAATGCCAGGGCTATACCAGGGCTATACCAGGACTATACCAGGACTATACGAGGGCTATACCAGGACTATACCAGGACTATACCAGGACTATACCAGGACTATACCAGGACTATTCCAAGGCTATACCACGGCTATACCAGGACTATACCAGGACTACACCAGGGTTTTACCAGTGCTATACCAGGACTATTCCAGGGCTATACCAGGACTATCCCAAGGCTATACCACAGCTATATCAGGTCTATACCAGGACTATACAGGACTATACCAGGGATATACCAGGGCTATACCAGGACTATACCAGAACTATACCATATTATTTTCAGTATAAAGATGGAGAACTATAGATACATGTATTGATTGCTGCGTTCACCAATATTACAATAATTAATTTGGCCACCATGCTTGAGTCATTTTCCACATACTCAAATGATTGTGAATGCTTCAGAAAACATTGAGTGAAATGATATCCAGTGCCTGTCTGCAGCGATGCCCATCATATCCCATCATCCAATCTGAAGACACACAAAGCTTTGACACATGGGTCATTGCATACTGCTTCCCACACAGGCAGCAGGCACAGGTACCGGGATCCAAATCAATAGGGAGCAGTACTCTTAAATAAGACGGCTGACATGACAGGAGCATTGTGTGCCCTGAGATGGGACAGGCTCAGGCTTGATATGGTCACATTGTAGGACATCTTCAACCAAAGGGGAATGATGGTTTGGCACAAGCTGCTCAGGGAAACCACCAGGAGATGGCTTGACAGACTGCAGGTAAAGCTCAACGCTGGGTATAGCTTTTCTCTTTGCATTATTTCACAGCTCTATTACACAGTGAATTACCAGTTTATAAAAAGAGCTTTCCAATAAAAGAGTGCAACCCTGCAGAGAGTGTTTTCATTGTCCGCTGAATGGATTGAAAGATTTTTCATTACAGGTACGCTGTTGTGAGCTGGGTATTTCTTCTGATCTATGGTTAGGGCTATAAATGAAAGCAGACTCAGTTAAATATAAAAGACAGCTGAATATTATGTAGAGCTTCCATCAAAATTGTACGGCAAATTATTATTGAACTTTCATAAACACTGAACAAAAACAGGCCTGTGGAGAATCTAAATAACTCATAGTAAATGAATGCAAGAGTGAATGCTTGACGGTTGCTAACATGTGACTAACTAGACATTGTCCACTGTGTATTCTTCTGCCCATAATAGTTAGAATATTTTCTTAATCCTCCCAAATAGTAAGCATTTGTTGTCCTTTATGTCCAAATGTAGTAATTCATGAGGGAACAAACGTTATCACATTATGTGCAAATAACTGCAACAAAAACTGCATTTAGGGATCACCGCTTAGGAGAAAACACTTAGTCATAATAGATTTGTAGAAGCATTTTGTCTGTTTCTTCCTAATGCACTTTTTAAAATGCTGCACACAAGCAGCAACAAATCTACATTTGAGCATTATCCTACGACGGTGCTATCAAAGGATAAAGCTAAAGTTTCAAGTGATGATCCAAACATGATCTGACAACTAAACCCAAATGACTTCAAACAACTCCTTTTTGAGTGGGCATTTAGAATAAATTGTTGCACTTTCGTCCTCTCCCCATGATGTAGTGCCATCCCTTGGTGAATTTTAATGTTGATCTAGATAACCCTGTTTAAAAATGCCAGCCTTATTCACAGATATTAGCCTGAATGGCCTGGGATAAGCTGGCATGAGAGACCCCTGCTGAGATTATGTGTGCCTTCCTTTTTGCATTTTCTGCTCTTTTTACCACGGGTCGCCCCCACGCTGTGCCCCTTACGTCTTAATCACTTTGGGGGCGTGAACGAGACAATAGCTCAATGTAAGTGTGGGACAAAGCTAGCAATGCCAGTTGTTTACATGCATGTTTACATTCCACCACGGTCCGCTAACTGCACATGAATGAGGCTTCTAGGCGGTGGCTATTTCAACCATTAAGCCAGTAGCTTTGTGCCATCCAAGGGCAAGGGTTGCATTGTGATCAGCAGTCTGGGGAGGCCTCCTGCTTCTCTTTCTCCATACGTCTTGCACACTTGATTGCCCACTACGGCGAAAAGGCAATATCAAACATGCGCTTTCAAGACGGCAAGGTCAGAGATCAGGTCATTAGTGACATTACTTTTCTGCTTCGGAATGACTTTTTAGAGAGTCACACGTCCATCAATTCCTGTTTGTACAGCTAAATAGCACGCGGCAGCCAGACAAATGGTGTGCTTAAGGTTTTCCCCCTTTGTCAGCAGAGGGACACTTCTGAGTGTCCAAGAAATGCTGCTATAGCTGGACATTAATGATTCTACTCTTCAAAGCTGAAAGTACTTCAATAGACTTGTGACTATATAATGAAGAAGGTATGCCAAAACTAAAGTGTATCTAAACAGGGCTAAATTTCAAAATATAAAAAGATACTGTTTGTACTTATATTTGAAATAGTAGTAGTAAAATAAGCCTACACTTTTAGCATCAGTTTAACAGCTTAAAATGTATGAAAATGTAACTATTAGTAAATGCAGAAACAAGGTGACATGCATATTCCAGAATTCATATGACATTTACAAGCTTCAGGATGCTCAAGGACACGAGTTACCTAACAAATACATGATATATTTTTATATTACAATAGAAATGTCTGTTGAATTGAAATGGTGCTCAAGTACAAATGTCAAATCAAGATAGGGGGGTTATTATTTCTTCTGTCAACTAACCATCAAGAGTCATTGAAGCTATTCCTAAAATTACTTCAAGGCTGTATATTTTGTCTTGCCTTTCCAAATACACTCAAATGTCTAATTATATGAACTACCAGAAAGCGAGGGCTCTTTGTTCAGTTGTATTAGTATTTATTACTTACTACGTAGTGAAGGATAGTCACAGCAGGAGTCCTACTTTCATTTACAACCCTAGTCAATGTTGGATGTAGCCGTCTCTAATTAGCTGCACAGTCCTCATTGTCCCACCAGAGCTAGCGTGCGTCAGGTTAGCTGCTAGCACCTTTGTCTGAGCGTTGTGTGCGCTTCCTGGAGTCCTGTTTTCCTCCATGCACAAGCTTGTCATGTATCATTACTTGGGCAGGCCTTGAAAATGATTCTGGCAGACAGCTCTGGCTTACTATCAGGGGGCCTCAACGTAAACAAGGGGGATGATGACCATTACTTTAGAAAGGATTTTGCAGGAGGATGCATTGTGTACTAGTCTAGGCTCCTGAAATTATGAGGCCATTTTGGATCTTCTAAAAGGATGCTAATGGATGGATAGAGGTATGCTGCTTGTTTTCATATTTAAAGGATGTTGTTAAGCATTATTTGGTGCATTGCGAGCTGCTATAATATAAACATATAACAGAAGTCTCTCCTTCTACAATTGTAGCAGATGACTCCATTTAATATTGCAAGGAATTTGTCTCATTGGAGTCAATAGTGAAGTCGCAACTCTCTTAAAACTCTGGATGCACCATGCTGATGCTGATTGAATCTGTTTTTGTACAAGTCAAAAACTGAGTAGGGACAAACTGGATTATTACAGTCAGGTTATGCTAGTGAAACATAGGCATAAAGTCTGGGACACCAGCTGTGGGTGTGATCACAGTTACAGCCTTTCAATCATGTGCAGCACAGTACAGTTCGTATAAAAACAGTATATAATGAATGCATTTCCACAGTTATGGTCTAAATAGGCTAACACTTAGAGAGGAATTGCTCAACAAGAACAAGTCAAACACTGAATAATGTTGCACCTGAAGCCTCCCAGCATTTGTTGAACCCAGCACAGAGAGCTCATGAGTGGTGCTCATCAGTGATGCACTGACCCGGGACGGGCATACACACGACACTCCCATACCCCTTCACACACACACGCAGACAAACACACCTATATACAAACACACGCAGACATACACACACACACCTATATACATACACGCAGACAAACACACCTATATACAAACACACACATGCAGACACACACCTATATACAAACACACACGCGCAGACACACACCTATATACAAACACACACGCAAACACACACCTATATACAAACACACACGCAGACACACACCTATATACAAACACACACACACGCAGACACACACCTATATCCAAACACACACACACACGCAGACACACACCTATATACAAACACAGACACACACAGACACACACACACACCTATATACATACACACACACGCACGCAGACACACACACCTGTATACATACACACACAGACACACCAATAATACAAACCCACACACATGCAGACACACACCTATATACAAACACACGCAGACACACACACACACACACCTATATACAAACCCACACACATGCAGACACACACACCTATATACAAACACACGCAGACACACACCTATATACACACACACGCAGACATACACACACAGGCACACACACACAACTATATACAAACACACACACAGACACACCTATATACAAACACACACACACACCTATATACAAACACACACACACCCACCTATATACAAACACACACACGCAGACACACACAGTCGGTGCACACACATCCCTCACCTCACTAAAGGATCAAAGATACTATGCCGTTCTAATCAGTCCTCACAGTGGGCAACAACCCCATTAATTCAATTCTATTTCATCAGCATTGCGCAGCCCACTGGAGAGGTCACTGCATTCCTGGGGTCCCACCGTCCACGAGTAATCCTATCTCTTAATGATCCCCACATCTGACTGTCACCCAGTAATTGCATAGAAAATGGCTATAGCCTTTTGCTTGCTGACAGAATAGTGAGATCTCCTTTTGCAGGAAGAGAAACAAAGACAGACACGGCTCATTTTCTGGACACGGCGGGGAAGTCAAGCAGAATTAATGACACTGTATATCAAATAATTCCAGGCGATCAACCCCCCACTAAACCGGGGCAACACAACTGAACGAGTGCACTTACACAGACCGGGCTCCATGAACGCATCAGCTACTGCACATTAAGATAAGAAAACTGGAATCACTCAGGTTATACAGGTCTCTGGAACACATTATAATACGCCTTTCATGAATAAATGGTGTATTTCTAGTGAAATAATGCTAGTTAAATGACCTAAATGATAATTGTCTAATATAGTTGCAGAGGGAAAACAGGAAGAGTGCAGAGAGAGGAGTCGTATTATATTGTGAGACTTGTCTGGGTGGCGTGATAAAATGTTTATTGGAACATAAGATAATGAATTTTTTAAATCTTACCGTACCTTTGGTCTCTGGCGGATGGGGCTGCTCATCACAGACAAATGAGATCTTTTGAGTTTTGCCGTCTACACCTGTGGAGACAATAATAATGCTTACGTGAATATGGGCATGGCTTTGGAAGAAGAAAGTGAAATTAATTTGTGATAAATCTAGTCCCAGCACTCTCCTGTTTGCCATCTGTTAGGAAGCAGAATCAAGGCATTATGCACACACACAAAAATCCTATTTAAGTTATCTGCATCAAGAGATTTATTGGTGCAGTCTTGGTCTGAAGCTTAGATGAATGACTCCATAGAGAAAGCCTACTGGGAGAAACCTATCAATAACTGTCCAACTCTCCACAGAGAGCAGCAGAGGTCACCGTGGATAATTCAGCCAAAGTAAAGGTCAAACTCAACACATGTGGTTGGACTTTCAAACTGCTGGTGGTACGTGGGATCTTTCTACTGGTGATCAAAAGCCTTTAGAAGTGATTTTGTTTAATTTAAAGCCAGTTTTATTCCTGTTTTAACCAGGTTTAGACCAGTCTAGTTCTAGTCTTGTCCAGGTTTTGAGCTGGTTAAGACCTGGTTTAGTCCCAATTTAGAACTGGTTTAGTAGTTTAGCACATCCATTTTAGACCTCCTTTAGACCTTTGATATTTAGTATTGCATTCTCTTCATGAATCTTTATAATATTTGTTAGTTTACACCAAGCTTAATTGTGATTAAGTCTCAATTTAGTGCAATAAAAATAATAAAAACATTTTTTTTTGAGTTGGTGTGAAATGTTTGTGAACCATTGCTCCAAGGCAGGGGTTCCCAAAGTGGGTGTTAGTGATAACAGTAGTGTATTTTTAAATAAATTCAATTCTATTTCAATTCAGTTTTATTTATATAGCCCTATATCACAACAAAGTTGCCTCAGAGGGCATCACAAAGAGACAATAAACCATGCAAATAAAAGCATTTGAAATGTTTTTATATGCCCTGTGCACATTAGTATTTTTTAACTTCTCTGGTGGACCGGGGGTCTATCTTTCCATTAATGTGGGGGTCCCGATCTGAAAAGTTTGTTAATCCTTGCTCTAAGGGACTAGAATATGAAAAATGCCCAAATGCAAATACAAAAACAATTCACAATTATATGCAAAACTCAAGGCAATGCTCTTTGTTTTTAAGATGATGGCGAAGAGCGCTGGGGAGATGACACTTCAAAGGGCGGCTTTGTAAAACACAACAGGCTCGGCGTTTGTAAAGGAGCATCTGACTGCACCGCCGTGGCACCACTACTGTCTGTGTGGGACAGGCCCCGTTCTGTTTGGGATCAGGGAACAAAACAAGCACAAGAACCACCTGCGAGACATCTTTGACGACTCAGAAATATAAAGGAATGAAGAAAAGTCTATGACATAAAAGGAATCCATATAATTAAAGGGGTCTACATTGAGGAATATATGCAGTGAGCAATCACAACATTTACAATAGTTTAGTCAGTTTTGAAAGACTAACTTTGTCTTTCTGTGACTAATTCAGCCATGCCAGAATGTAGTCATTAGCTTTTACATACAGTACAACAGTCAGCAAGAAGTTCAACACGGTATATTTCAAAACCCTTAGAATCAGCAGGGTGCCTTAGAAACCCCAAATAAAATTACCCTATATGATGCTTGACGAAAAAATAGTATACATCAAGACTTTTCAAGATTTTACTATAGGGATTAGTAGACTGCAAATCATATGCATTGTTCTATCAGAAAGTACGTTAGTAAAGGCACAAGAGAAAACATTAAACACCTAAATGACCAGATTAATTCTAGTTTGGCAATTTTTGTTGCGCTCAGTGCAAGTCTTTTTTACAGAAAGGTGTGTGTTCTCAAACAGCCAGACCCACTATTGTTTTAGCAAAGTGAAGTGGGGAAAAATCGAATTGCTTCTCTGTTAAGTTGACCAGTAACCACTTAAAAGATGCCGTTCCATTTGGAAGAAAATATCAAAAACAGCCCTGAAGCTTTGAAAAAATCAAAAAGGTACAAATTAGGGCTGCACGATACGGGAAAAACATGCAATATTTGATATTACTATTACAACTATGACATATGATATTGCGATATCGATATTATTTTGATAATTCTATTCTGCAGAAAGAGTTCCTGTATTTTCAGAACTACTAGAACAAACAAAGCCAAATCAGGACAAATATAAAGAAATCTATTATAGTGGACTTTTTATGCCCAGCTCCAATGGAATTTTTTTAAACAGTGTCAGATTTAAGACCATGTCATTATTGCGATATATATTATACAGATATTGCAACAGCAGATATTGCGATAATGATAATTTAGCGAAGAAAAATCTTTCTGTGACTAAACAGCTTATAATACCAAATTCACTTCTTGTGGAATAGGCATGTGAAACCGCAGTAGTTGCCATGAGTACGAAGAACAAAAATAGAAATTAGATCCACCTCATCACTTCTTTCAGGTTGATGAAAGGCAGTGTTGGTAGAACCGTGTGGAATTTCTCTTCTTGTCAACCGTCTGTGTAAGTGAGTACAAGTCTGTCACAGCGGCCCTCTAATTGCGTTGGCCTGTTAGCGATCACACTATGTAGATTTTTGACAGAAAAGCACATATGTATTTTTACAGGTTATCTGCACAGGCTCAAAATAATGTACAGAATATATAGTCAGAAAAGGGCCGTGAAGCAAATCTATATAGAAAAGCAGATAGGGAACAGGCAGAAAGTGCTAAAAGTAAAATGCTATTGAACGCCTATTCATCATGTTTTGCTGACTCCTGCTTCCGAGGAGCATACATCACGTTGGGCCTAATAGTCTGTCGAACATTATTTCGACTGGATTTTGCTTTTAAAAAGAAAAATGGTGGATGAAAGGTGTGTTTCGTTGTGCTACAGAAGTCTGATTTCCATTGTGATGATTGTGCAAGAATGGAAGCTATATGCTGCCATTGCCATATCTTTGAATGGATGATAAAAAGTCTAAGAAAGCTGGTTCTCGCAGACATCAATTTATGAAGGTAAAATATATTCAACATGGCAGTTCTAAAAAGCATAAAACATATGAGGGTTATGACTGTGGCACCTCATCAAAAGAGCTCCATCATATCGAGTAGAGATATAAGAATAGCTAAATTACAGATAACTGCCAGCTCTAGCACTTAAGATTACCATAACTTTCATTGTTATTTGTGGGCAACTGCCTATGCCAGCAATGGGCTTTAGGTGAGACCCATGGGTAGAGACCCACTGAGATGACATTCATTCACTATGGCCAACTTATTTTCACCAGTTTTCCTTATAATAATCCATCTCCTTCCAAACTCGTGGTAGGTCAAAGTGCATCTAGGGAATGAATGTGCAAATGAATAGAATCTGCCAGCATATGTTTTATCCAGTGATAACTGAAAATGCCCAAGGTGACCAGAACATATTCACATATTGCAAACTAATTTGCCATGCCAGAAATCAAGATTTGACAAATGAAGTCAAAAGCTGTAATAGAAAATGAAAAGCAACTGACATAAATATTTAGTATTCATTTATTATGAATGTGATGAATCGCCCAAATTAAAAGATTAATCTCTGACATTTCTTCTGATAAATGGGGAATTATTTTGTTCCAGTACTTGGGCTTTGATAAGAAAATTAGTCCTAAGGAACCACTCTTTTGTAAAAAATAAAAAAAATAAAAAAATAAACTTAAAATAGTTCTCTGCCAATTATTGTAAACTTGTCAAACTGAAACCCGGCAATTAATCATCTACGTAATTATCAATTGATTGAAGCCGCTATCTGACTGTGAGAAACACTTGGAAAGCGTAATACATCAATTTTAATGGTATTTCTTCATCAGAATTCTCGGCAATCAGCGGAGACCAATTAGGGCCTGAGAGATAGAGACCCGCCATTAATAATCAAACTTGGCTGCCGGCAACATTGGAGCCATTGTCAAAAAGTGTGGGGTAAGTGCACCATTTATCCACAAGAACTGCAGCAATTATAAAATAGCAATAGAAAAATAAAGGAAGCTGCACAACACAACGCACAGAAAAGGGTCAGTGCACTCTTTCTTGCAAAGCTGGGGAAACCAAGAGAAGCTGGGGGAGGTGGAGGAAGTTTCATTCACCCCACAATAACTTAATTAATTTAGCCAGTACGTTTTCTTTACTTTACTTGACCTGGTCTAACCATATTTTTGGATTAGACCTTGTTTGGTGCCTGGATATATCCATTTTAAGCATTTATACCCCTGAATAGAACAAAATTTAGACTCGGTTTTCAGATCTAGCCATTTTTTGGCTTCGATTTACCTCCATTATGATCACAGTTTTCACATATTGCATATTATATTCAAATACTGTACAGCCTTAGCAAGCAGTGTGCAATAAAACCACAAGGTGTTGGCAAATGTCCCCTGTCTGCTCAAAGTACTGTGTAAAGATTTTTCTCATAAAAATCTAAAGTATTCGATCCCAGGCTGTAATGAAACCAGGTATGAAAAAGAGGGAATGGCTAGACCTATCTTCCAAAAGAAATAGAAATGTCTCAGGGAAAGCTATAAAATTACACTATAGCGCCTCAAGCGCAGAGAGCAACAATGGGGATCTTTACAATGCCACCTTCAGCCGCTGTCTTATTAGCATTATGGTCCGTTTTATCGCCAACCAAATGTATGTCGTTGAATACAAAAACTGCGAGAGGAGGGCTGCAGAGAGCTGAGGCAGAGGCCAGCATACCCTTCCAAGCACAGTGTATTTCTCATTAACTTACTGATAGAAGCTTAAAGGGATTGTTTCGTGCGTTAGAAATGTAATAATAAATCTTCAGCACACTGCTAATTCGGAGACATAGACAGGAGCAAAATCAAACTGAACCCTACAAGCTCCATGTATGAAAGTGAGTGATCGTGTGTATAACTTGATGGTTTTGATCGTCCTTCATTAGTCACAACACAGATCAAAAGTTAAGTGGCATTTATAGAAAACTGGCATGTTCATAAAGATGTATAAATAAGGAAAGTAAATACTGTCAAGTCATTAGAGTATACGTGTAGATATGCCATGCGACAGATTGAATAGTTTTACACTATTTTGACTGACTTCATTGTTGAAAAAAAATGCTGTTGCTGGTGCTCCTGTCTACTTCTCCAAACAACAGGTGGATATTTACAAAATTCACCAAAATATATCTTATATTCCACTATTTTTCCACAACCCACTACCAGTTATGGCCAGTTACTTACCAGTACTTGTGGGTATGGTCATGTGGTATTTTGTCGTAAGCAGATGGTTCTTCAAATCGCTAACCAAGAATTCACACCAAGTACCTGCCCTCTGCAGACACTCTACAAAAGCTCTAGATGGTTTCATGTAACAGACCATCTGGCAAGTCAGGCTACCAATCTCAACTACTAATTCATGTAGTCCAATCCTCTAAAGCTAATTAAGCATGGTGACTTTATACTTTGCATTTCCATACTGATCTCTAAGCTGACACTCTAATTGAAACTGGCACATCACAATACTTCATCATTGACAACAGCTGGACCCCCCTGACAGACAGACAGACAGACAGACAGTATGTGCATGTGCATTTTTTAACCAACAGTCTGCAAATAAAAGCAGCCTGTTTTCATTTATGAGACACGCTTAATTACAAAATACAATTAATGGCCCTGGTCATTGTTCTCCTGCAGGTATTTACACTGAAGAAAGTCCGCTGCCAACAAGAATTAATCAAAGCTGGAGTGGATGCATCATAGCATTAGATGGATGGGAGCAAGCCAATGTTTCATAAGCAGCAGAAGTGGTCCTTGGAATATAAAGTAAACAGGGTGTAAATATGATGCCAATATAGATGCCCATCAGGCCTGGAAGATTTATGTGTCCTCTTAGCTCAAAAGCCACCTTTCAGAGCTTGTACTGGTGGAGAATGTTTTTACATATTAATCATTTCTCACCAGGGATAAATGATTGGGTCAGATCGCTCAAAGTAAAACACATGACAAGAGAAAATCAGTGCTAAAGTCAATGTTCTTTGTCGTCCGTTACCATCTCAATCTCCTCCATCACAATCGGAGCAACAAAACCATCTCAGTCTCCTCCATCACCATCTCAATCCCCTCCATCACCATCTCAATCTCCTCCATCACCATCTCAATCTCCTCCATCACAATCTGAGCAACAAAACCATCTCAATCTTCTCCATCACCATCTCAATTTCCACCATCACCATCTCAAGCTCCTCCATCAGAATCTGAGCAACAAAACCATCTCAATCTCCTCAATCTCCATCTCAATCTCCTCCATCACCATCTCAATCCCCTTCATCACAATCTGAGCAACAAAACCATCTCAATCCTCTCCCACACCATCTCACTCTGATCTCAGCAGCAATGCCATCTCAATCTCCTCCATCACCATCTCAATCTCCTCCATCACAATCTGAGCAACAAAACCATCTCAATCTCCTCCATTACCATCTCAATCTCCTCCATCACCATCTCAATCTCCTCCATCACCATCTCAATCTCTTCCATCACAATCTGAGCAACAAAACCATCTCAATCTTCTCCTACACCATCTCACTCTGATCTCAGCAGCAAAACTATCTCACTCCATTCTGTCTCATCATGTGAGTCTCTCTTGGTTGAAATTGTGCTTTTGTTATTTCTAGCCCAAGAAAGGAAAATGAGTTTAGCTGCCACAGAAATGTGTTTTTGTAATTTCGAGTCTCAAAACAACATTTCGATGCCTGAAGAAAATAGGGATAACACTCAAACCTCAAAAACTCTCTCCAACAGGCCTCTCCTCCTGCTCTTCCAGGCTGATTCAATTATTCAATTTCAAATAAATTATTACCTAATACACCCATGTCTTTCCAAGGGCCAATGCACTCTGAGATAACACATATACAGTGCATGATAATGGCCCATGCACTCAGACCCGGACTAGGCTGTATGCTTTATTATACATGATGTTTATTCGAAAGTAGAGTTAGACTAGTAAAACACACCTTATTAAAATGATGAAGGTTCACAAAAGAGACGCCGGAGAACACATTATTTTCCTATAGCCTAATGGAAGCCGGGGACGAAGATCTAGGACCAGCAGTGCTTGAGGATCCATCAGATAGAAACCATTTTCAAAGTCCACCTTCTTCCACACCATAAGCTGAGTATGGAGCTAACAGGCTTAACCTTGGCCCCTGTGGAGTCACTGAGCACACAGCAGCGGACTACAGGAGGCCCGACGAGGAGCTTTGCGGGCCTATAGTCAAACCAAATCCCACCAGCATGACGTTAAAGATGGCATGCATTTCTAAAGTTTGTCTGTATGAAAACTATAGGCATGAAATTCATAGTGAAGTGTTTTTTTGTAGTGAGAGAGAAAGATAAACATTGCATAGTACAATGAAGTTGGGGTGTTTGTTCAATTTAGATGTTCAACTGCTTTTCTCAAGGCCAAAGCAGCTGCACAATATTCTACAATAATCATATTAGTCTTATGATAGAATAACGTTCAAAAATATAATGAAAAGCTTCAAGTAAAATGTATTATTTTCTGTTATATTAATATTAAAGGACTTTAAAGCTAGTCAGTGGATCAAATCTCAGAGGCACACAGGGTTCCGGACTTATTGCATTGTGAGACCATTGCAGTCTCTGAACAGGAAAACTACAGGCTTTTTAGAAACGCGATAGCACCATCACAGCCCTTTAGCGGCTGTGTTTCAGAGGGCAGCTCAGAGAGTGCCTTTTACAGTTCACCGATGTCCAAAAGAGCTCAGGAACACAACACTCACTCACGGCCTTATGCCCTATTTACATTAGTGAGCATGCTACGCTTTGGAGTATGCCACTGAATGTATAATTTTACCTTATATAAAATCACAGATCAGCAACCCATTTACAATATATGAGATACATAAACAACATAGGATCATCTGTGAATCTAGGCTTTATTATTAATTTATATTCTTTGGGTGTCCTGAAAAGCGCTATATATATAAAAGTACTATTAATGTTTTTAAAAATACATGCCTGTGTTTGGTGACTTGTTAGCCCAGCGACTAACTACCCATTGCCCGGGGAATATAGGCTCCAGTCAGCTGCGACGGAGATAATAAAAAAGCTAAGATTATGTGTGTGGTGACAGAAAGACAGAAAATATATGTTTAGGATCAATTTCCCCATCAAAACATGCAAAGCAACCCATCTCACGGTTCAAATGTCCTAGATATATCGAACCTGTAAGCGTTTTCACATAAACATGGGCAGCAGCTGACTCTAATGACAGAGCAAGGTAAGGCTGAACGTGCAGTCGTGCCATTCGAGACCAATTAGTAAAGCTCACATATGCCTGTCGTTTCAAACAGATGCAGATTATTGTCCATTAAGGACTATACAAGAAAGCATTCTCAATACATAACATTTGGGCTAGACCTTTCAAATAATGGGGCTTTATAAATGAGATAACTCAAAATCGTTCCAAATGAATTGCACAAACCATTGGCAATTTCTGCTAGAGGATAATACAATACAACACATGCACTGAACGACGACTGATAAGCTATTCCTGTAGGAGAGCAGCTTTTCCCCTAATACCCCAAGTCAAAAGGGGTACTAAGCCTCCCAAATAGAAATACAACTTTGCCAAAGGTTCCAAAAGTATGGTAGGGAAGTGTGGCTAAGCAGTGATTGAACAATAGAGAATCCGAACTCGAGTCAAATGGAGAAAAACTCATAAGGTTTTCCTCAAATGAGTCTTGTCCAGTTTTTAACAATACATGTTTTGAATTGCTTTACAGCCAGCAGCATACAACCTTTCACAACACACAAGCTACGTTTCTGCTTTAAGAACCATTGAACCAAAAGCGTGATTGTAGATATTCAATGTTGACGTAGCGTGTAGTAAGTATTTTTGTTTTAAGTTTTAAAGGTTATCTGATATTTCATAAATGCAAAATATGCAAGCTCGCTTTTTCTGTTGCGCACACAGTCTCCTGAACACTGTACAGAAAACAAAAGCCTGGCTGGTTTTGAAAGATATCAAGGGTTTATCAATAAATACTTGTTTCTAGTTTACATTTTTCTGGCTCCACTGTGTCATAGAATAAACAGAGATTATGGTATAATCTGTGATACCAATCTTCCATTTTTACATTTAAATTGATCAGATATATTCAAAATAACGAATCATCCTACACATTTCTAATTACTCATTCTTGTCATTTGAGCATTTTTATTATGTTTCTGCATTTTACAATATCCTCCCTCCCATAAAATGAACATGCATGTTGAATCTCCATGTAGTTGAACCGTTACTACTGCACATACCCGTTTCTAAAATAACTACCGAGCACCATACACAAAGAATTTCTATTGTTTGATCACGCAAAGAAAACGTTCCTCTCACAAGCGTCTCGCAATTCTCACAATTAAAATAGAGCGTAACATCCGTGTGAGTGGGAAGTTGTTTATCCACTTGTAAAAATTGCTGTAGTGAAAAACGCAGAGGGGTGAAGGAAGGACCATGCAATGATACAAAAAGCTCAAATACTGGCTCTGCTTTGTTTGGGATCATTTTGAAAAGCTATGAATACTACTGTCAAAATCACTTTGCAAATGACCTGGAGTGGAGTCTAACATGTGTTCTAACATGTGTTCTAACATGTGTTCTATCATGTGTTCTAACATGTGTTCTAACATGCTATTTTGTTCATCAGGATTCATACGTTTTTTTCCATGACTTCTCCAAAATCTTTACAATAAGGTGTAGAGTATATTTAAAAATGATCACCTGCATTAGATTGATCATTAAAATGCTGTTATTGAGTTTGTATTCTGTAATGATGTAATTAAAAGAATCATGTTTGCGAGTTAGTTAGTTACGATAAATGTCAGTCAATTTTCTAATTACAAAAGATCACTTTTTCAAAACCTGGAAAATACACTTAAATGTCAACTTGAATGTTAACTTAAATGGAAACTTAAATGTTAACTTATTTCCATCACCTTCAGATTTTCACACAAAAAGCAAAAGTGGCTCAATCTATCACACACGAGCTTCCAGCCGCGCTCCTACCAGTCTCTTCATCTGGCTGCTTCTAGATTAAACACTGAGTTTCTCCGGTCATGTGTTCTTGGCAAGGCCCAACGCTGCTTCTGTTTTTGGGGGGACTGCTTTAAACCACAGCCCATCACCAGCGGCGAAACCAGCGGATCATAACACCAAGCCCCAGAAAAAAATACAGCATTTCATCTGCCTCCTGCCCTTGCCTCTGTGCAGCAGCCCACACAGTTAAAATTAACTCCTTACGTTGGCAAAGCCACTCTCCTACTAGGAGAAAAAAATCGCTAGAGCATGGCCTTGAGCTAGCATCTTGTAATTTGCTGACCATAACAACAGAAGTCGTTTCTCTTGGCCTTTACTAATAGGATAAATGCCTGGGGGTCATTTCTAAATTAATTCCTCAGGCCAGAGCAGCTTCCCCGGCCAACCTAAATCACATTGATATAGAAGGATTAGCCCTGATTGGGTTTATACGGACAAACTAAAGAAAACAGCGGACTTCTACGGACAATGGGACTCTGGCTAAGGCACACATGCCTCTTTTAGCATGCTGGGTAATAGTCCATTCATACATGGGTTACTCTGTCTGGGTTTGTAGCTTCATAGTAACATTTCTGTCAATTTTACAGGTTTCAGGTTTCAGTTTATTTGTCATCTGCACATTCAACACAGGGTCAAAAAATGCAATGAAATGCTTTGGATCGGAAGAACCGTTAGATTCGCTAAGATACTCATGAAGCATTAGTAGCATGCAATAATAGTACATGGTAAGAAAAAAGTGTGCAAAAAAAAAGATAAATATCACCCAAAATGCTGCTCTGCTCAGGCTGATAATAGTTGATGTAGTGTGTGTATTTTCTATTAAATGTTAATAAACTGTTAAGTGGTAATCACTGTTGTAACTATTGTAAATAGGACTGTCGGAAACATTGGCTTTGGAGAAATCGATCTATAATGTCCTTAAAGGTGTCCGTAAGTTGATATTAAAATAAATATAAAATAAATATATTGACTATCTGAATTTCTGACCTTGTTCTATGATGTAAAATTGTGGTCTGTAGAGGCCAGGGGGAGGGACTAAAGTAGAGCTCGACCACTCAAAGCCTGATTTGATGATGTGATGTGATCAGAAATTTGCATCATTGTCAATGTATTTCTCTAAACGCTGGACTGCTTGAACTGGATGCTGATAAATGTCCACAGTAAACCATACATGCAGCAATTGTCTTATCTTATTATGGATTTACACTTTTCTACCTCCGTGGGCAATAAAGGCAATTAAAGAACGAGTCACCCATTTCAACACTAGTGTCATAGATACTGGAGGCAAGGTGGAGTAAGCGTTTGGCTCAAGGACAATATGAACTTGGTTGAAGCAAGGCTTGAACGTTCAGCTACAACCAGCCACTGCAGCCCCGTGTAATAGGGCTTTTCCCAATTAAAATGCAGACCTGTCAAACTCTGGTTACGAGAAGACTAGAAACATTATCACTCTATCTGCACACCAAGTAAAAGTTCCATCCTGCTGTCTAATCATCAATCCACTTTGACAGCTTATTCAATTCCCTGTCATACGGTGCAGGAGATGAGGCGAGAAGACCCCGCTAACCGGACCTACACTGAGGCAAAGCGTAGTCTTAGCTCATCACAGCCCAATGCATGTTCAGAGGAGACTAAAACCAAAGCCCTTAATCCCCGGCTTGATTCGTGATAGCCCGCTAGCTTTTTAAATGTCATTCTGTGGGAAGTGTGTCTAGCTACACCAGTGTGTGTCCACTCACTTAGGGGCGCATGCACTCACCCAAGGGTGCACATCCAGTAGATTTATATTTAGTAACGTCACGTTCATGCCGGGACTTGTAAACAGCCATCAGTGCCAACAACAGCGAGGGATCGACAGCCAAAATCCCACATGTGCGCACCCCGTATGACATACAATATGTTATCACTGCTAAAAGTGGAGTGGAGATTAAGTGTGATAATGCTATGATTAGAGTGGTGGCTTCATCTTTTCATCAGTGATGTGCTCCAGGCAGCCAAATATAAAAAACTGTCATGAGTGCAATTATGTATAGGAAGAAGGGTTTGGGTCTTTCAGTCTCTGACGTGTCCAGGGCTACACTCCACACCCAGCTACACAATAGGGAGCTGGAACATCACATGGGAGTGAGGGGTGAGGTTTGGGAGTCTAAAGGAAGTAGGCTTGTCATAAAAACATAGATACTAACAAATACAATTGGAAATATACTACTGTACTGTACTGCAGTTATAACATAACTTTTACCAACGTGAATGCAGGCTTATCGTTTAATCCACGCACTGCAAATGATGCATGTCACAAAGAAATACAACTAAAACTCATAAATATAATGGTCAAATTCATTTTATAATATGTGGTCTATCGGTGTTGCATCAATAGACAGCCTCTGCTTTGGTTATTTATGTGCCCATGTGAATTTGCAGCCACCGTTACCACGTGCTAGAGTATACTGTCAGTGTCGCCCAGTCAGTCCCTTTAAGGACCAATTGACATTTTCAAAAGCTGCCCACTTTATCACTGCTCCGGGACGTTTCGCTGGAGCGCTTACGCACGACGTGAGCACCATGCACACTCGCCGCTGGGCACAGAGTATGCTCTTTAAGCTAAAGGGCTGGCACTGGAGCTGATGATCCTACTGCTCTCATTCATTCCCGAAATGACAAGTGCGCTCCGCCTAAACCCCCCGCCTGTCATGTAGTAAGCGTGTCCGTGTGTGGTGTGACCGTGGTGACCGCCTCTGGTTCTTACCTCCTCGGCCGCTCGCTGCTGCGGTCCCCCGGTGTTTGTCCTTGTTTCGCTTCGGTGCTGGCTGGGTGCTGCTTAAGTGCGAATGCTGTCTTCTTTATCCTGCTCTGGTTGGCTGCTGTTGCATTTTCCAGCGGAGGAACAACCGTGTGGCGCCCGGTAGAGGATGAGTGCGTAGCGGGGAAGTGGCTCGTGTGCGCTCCGGTCTTTACGTAAGCCGGAGTGGAGTGTCCAGGACTTGGGCAGAGGATTGTCTCTTGTCTGTACTCTGGGCTCAGTGGAGAATCTGAGATGTAAGCGACTGCTCGGACGGACTGGCACACCGTGTGGCCACTTTACTCCCGATGCTGCTCCTCCCCTTTCAGTTCACTCGGGCAAGCCCTACAGCGCCCCCTGGCCGTCACTGTCAAGAACTATCTGCAGAAACACAGCTTCATTTCACCAACACAGCCAAGTAATAAAGGGTCCTGACAGTGGCATAAAGGTTTGAGATTAGGGACCGCAGTGCAGGACTTGTGTAGTGATTGTTTTGAGCTGGTCTATTCATGGTTTAGACGTGGATAGTGAGCCCTAGTTTAGACATGACTTCGATATTGCTTATTCGTAGATTAGACCTGGTTAAGTCCCAACTTTAGACAACTAGGACTAAATCCTAGTGGGCCCCTCACCTCTTGGTCCCCAGTTCATTTGGCTTGGCTGCCTGATGCCCCTAAGTCCAAGGATTGTCTGAGCCACAAAGAGAAACTAAGCACATCTTTATGTTTATTGTATGACCTGATTGACCATTGTCAGCTCACTGTGCATGTCTTTTGTTACTTGTCTTGTTATAGTTACGGTGTGTTTGTTTTATTGAGCCTGTCTTAGGACAACAGATGAAATGTACTGTAGCTGGAGCTAATTCTGGCATATTTACTGTGATGCTTTTTGCGCATATGTTGATTAATATGCACGGTCCTAAATAAATAATAAATAAATACATAAATAAATAAATAAATACAATATATTGAAGCAGTATTTCTTTTTCTGTGCAAAATAATTTACCACTGTCTGACTACATATATGAATGGGTTTTGAATACTTAGCTAAATGTAAATGGATTTCTAACACAGGCCTGGTCTAATTGTTGGTCCTAAAGGGCCCAAAATGCTCCATCTTTTTCATTCTACCTGGTCCTTAAATGGTGGTAATTACATTCACTTTGCATCCTGGCTGTAAATCAAGGCCTGATTAGGTGGCGAGAATGAGAATCAGCAGGGCTCGAGCGGGAAAAGTCAAAAATCAATGCAGCTTCCACCCACTTTTTAGTGAATACATGGAAAGATAGCAGCCACTAAAGCAAAGTGAAATTAATAGGATATATTTGCATACTAATATCGGTAGTTGCTTTTTTTTTTTACCCGCTCCAGGGAAGTCAGATTTCAGTTAAGTGAATACACTCAAATGTTCTGGTTGTCTTTCAAGCAAGGATTTTGACATAAATGGACTAGCTTTTTAAGTGATTCTCTCTTACAGCAGGCAAACCCTCACCACATATACATATGCTCTTAAGTATTCTGCTATATTTACAAAGAAAATATTATCTTAACTTTAAAATAGCTGGTAAACGTCTAAAGTGGTTAGTGGGAAGAAGAACACTTCCCATAGAGAGTCCTGTCGTGTGTAGACCTAAGGATATATGCTCTATCAACTTGCAGATTAGGACCACAGATCTGGAACACCATAGCTGTCAATTTAAAAACCCTCCCAGATCTGAATCAGTTTAACAACAAAGATAAACAATGGCTCAAATCCACTCAAACCTGTGAACATTAACTGTTGTTCTGTAAATAGTCTGTATCGTACTGTATATTTTTAATGCATGTGTGTTTGTCTCATTGTTTCAGGTTTCAAGGTTTCAAGTTCATTTGTCACATGCAGGTTCAACACAGGGTCAAAAAATGCAATGAAATGCTTTGGATCGGAAGAACCGTTTGACTCGCTAAGATACTCATGAAGTACTAGTAGCATGCAGTAATAGTACATGGTAAAAAAGTGTGCAAAAA